>OX454530.1:7581115-7864687 GCA_949715645.1 Portevinia maculata | reverse complement strand
TTGGATGAAATTACAACAACAACAAGCTTGCTGTGTGGTTTACTTGATAATGCTTGAACATACTTGAAGTTACTTGGACATGCTTGAAGTTACTTGAAAATGCCGGAAAAATTTTATACGAGGGCGGGTCAATAAGTCCGTGACTTTTTGAATTTCTGACCTCTTTACTGAAACGGCAACACTGCTCCTGTCAACAGGCATCTGTCAGTTATCTGTCAACTTATTGGACCGATTCAATGACGATTTGAAAAAAAAACCGACCTCATTTGGCCAAGAAAAAAGTTCTTTTCCACCAAGACAATGCAAGGGTGCACACATGTGCAGTTGCCATGGCAAAAAACCATGAATTGGGCTATGAATTGCTCCCTCATCCACACTATTCTCCAGATTTGGCTCCAAGCGACTACTTCTTGTTCCCAAACCTGAAGGAATGGCTTGGTGGAAAAAGATTTGACTCCAATGATGAAGTCATCTCGCAAATAAAGGCCTATTTTGAGGACCTCGACAAATCATTTTTTTTGGAAGGGATAAAAAAATTGGAGAAGCGTTGGACAAAGTTTATAGAGCTCAAGCGAGACTACGTTGAAAAATAAAATTATTTTTTATCAAAAAATCTGTGTTTTATTCCAAAAGTCACGGACTTATTGACCCGCCCTCGTAGTAACAAGATCTGATCGACTTTCCTTAAGCAAATCAAAAAACGCTTTTGCTTTTCTTTTGTGGAGAGTAAATTCAACCATCAATTCTGCTTTCCGGGCGGGGATTTTTTCCATATGTATCTGAAATTTTTTTCTAATGCATTCAGAGCATTGGTCTTGAGATGGTGATTTGAAACCCAAGTTAAAATTATAGTTGAAAACAAAACGGAAGTAAGATTGCTTAACATGTAGATCATCAGTTGAATGTGCGTTGATATACATTTTGTACATTTTCGAAATATTCAAGGTACTGGGAAGATACTGGCGTATTTTATTTTTGGCTCGGCAATAATGTATCTCAAGGGTTTTGAATCCGCTTATAAAAGCAATGACGGCTTGTTTTCTACTAGCAAACTTCAATGTTTTTCTATCCCCTCCTCGTCTTTCCAAAGGCAATGTTCCAGTTTCCATGTGTGTCTTGCATATTGTTTCTATTCTCCTGCGTCCAATATTAAGAACTCCACAAAAAAACTTCTGACAAACTCTGCGTAGCTGCTTTTTTGATGTTCTTATAAAAAACTGAATAACAGCACTTCGTTTTCCAATACAGTTCTTCTTCGGCTTCATGCACTTAGTGTGCGATAATATAAAAGCATCTTGTTCAATTTTCGTTTTAAGGTTGTAAAAAAGTTCACAAAACGTAGAGCATCTGCTCTGGTGGTTTTTTTACATCTAAATGTACTGATTGTCTCATGTTTGCAAGTGCGATTTTTCGGTGTTTTTCACATATGAACAAAAACTAAAATACATTACCTAGAAACTGCGCGATTCTTTGTTTTAGATATTTTCTTTTTGGCCACTGAACTATCTACCACTTGTACTTTTGTTTGGCTTTCCATCTTAGTCTATTGATGTTATTTTGAAAAAGAAACGCTAAAGAACAACCGGTCGATAGAATATCATATGCTAAACTAATAAATTTTATTATGAGGAGACGATCTAAGTGTCCAATTTTGGCGCGCAAAATTATATAGTTCCCTTTTGAAAATTAATCATAGATATTTTTTTTTTTTTTTTTTTTTTTTTATAAGTTTATTTGGCATTAATTTGCCATTTAAAAAAATTCATTACAAACTTAACATTACGCCTTAGATATTAAATAAAACTATTTTTTACATAATCCACCAACTGTCTCTTGAATCTTGACAAATTTTGTTCATTTTTTAAATAAATTGGTAGGCTATTATATAAATTCAATCCTCTGTGTAGAACCATATTTTTTGTCCTTAAATTTCTAAACCGAGGCAACCTAAAGTCCCCCGCATTACGTAACGCAAAAGGTTGCACATCACTAACATAAGACAGATATTCATTTAAATAGTTAGGTAATAACTCGAATTTGATTTTAAATACAAATATGATCACATTGTACATAATTCTTTGGTTTACACTCATCCAAGACAATTTAGACAACATTTCTCTGATTGAAGTTAATCTATTACACATTAGAACAATTCTCATTGCCCTATTTTGAAGCTTTTGTAATCTACTCAACATAAGATTGTTACACATAAACAAAATACTTGAGCAATACTCAAAATGAGGTTTAATCATTGTATTGTATACATTAATTGTTGTTTTTAGCGACATTTTTTTCCTAATTCTACCCAAGAAATAAATTTTTTTCGCTATCTTTTTACAAACATAATTTATATGAACATCAAGAACTAATCTGTCGTCTATTAAAACACCTAAATATTTAATTTCAGAGACTGTCTCAATGTTCTGATTGTTTATGCTGATGTTTTTGACAGTACTACCATTTAAAATCATAGCTTTGGTTTTGTTTATATTCAATTTTAACATGTTTCTGTCAAACCAATCTTGCAAGCTATCTAGATCTGAATTAATTTTATTTATACAATCATTAATATTACAACCAGAAATAAACTATAAGGCGTCATCAGCAAACAGCACCATTTTTGAAAAACGAACAGCACTTTCCATATCATTGAGGTACACCAAATACAGCAACACACCAAGCAAAGATCCTTGTGGGACACCATGAAGTACAGGAACAGGGTTTGAAAGAACATCGTTAACTTTTGTTTTTTGGGTTCTGTTTTCAACATATGATTTAAACCAATTAAGCGCCGTATTTCTCACACCATACATTTTAAGTTTATCTATTAATATTAATTTGTCCACAGTTTCAAATGCTCTTTTTAAGTCTAGAAACACGGCCACAACCACTTTCTTGTCATGAATGTCAATTTTCCACTTAGTGATCACTAAATTCAGAAGGGATTCACAATTATGGTTTTTTCGGAATCCAGACTGATAACATGAAATTAAATTGAAAGATTCCAAGTAAGCTTGCAGTTGATTATACACAACCTTTTCAATGATTTTACTCTCTATGGTCATCATATTGACCGGTCTAAAATCTTCTACCTTTTTAGAGTTCTTAACTTTTTGAATTGGAACGATAAGGGACTCTTTGCAGCAATTAGGAAACGCGCCACTAGTTACGGACAAATTTACGATTTTTAGCAACAATTCACCACAAAAATCAAATGCATCCAAGTACATTTTCACACTGACTCCGTTCGTATCTTTTTTATTGTTCATAGATTTTAGCACAGATTTTAGGTCACTGATATTAATTTCTTTAAAATTAAAATTTAGGTAGTAATAGTCAAACACTGAATTAATGTACTGCTTTTTTTGGAATATTGCTTCTAATTTCAACAATACTAGTCACAAAAAACGAGTTCAAAACATTAGATAATTCGATACAATTGCTGTATTTTTTGTTATTGTAAATAACTTCACTTATACTTCTCTCACTTTCTTTTAAAACAAGCCTTTTTAAAGTTCTCCACATAGATTTCTGCTCACTACAAATTTCAATTTTGTTACTGATGTACCTGTTTTTTGCACAATCAAGTGCGGTTTTAAATCTGTTTCTACACATTTTGTAGCTTTTCCAATCGGCCACAAGACAGGAAAATTTTGCCTTTTCGTATTTTAAAACTTTTTCATTTTTGAGTACTCTTAGACTTTCATTAAACCATGGATTATGATTTTCATTTAATTTTTTGTATGTTATAAAACTATTAACCGTCTGCACAATGTTGTTAGATAATTTCTTAGTTAATGCGTCAACAGATATATTGCTATTTGGTATGGACAGATCGCAATTTTCTAATTTAGTGACAAAACTTGCTGAATCATATTTAAATACACGCACAACTTTCTCCTTGTGACTTCTGTTATACAAAGCCTTAATACTAATTATCACAGACTTTTGATCACTTATTTTTAGATTACTATCAGACTTAGCTTCAACTCTCTCCGGATTATTTGTCATAACATAGTCAATTAAACTTACCGAGTTCTTGGTTATTCTCGTTGGTTCCTTAATTAATTGAGTATATGAATTATCACTTAATATTGCACTTATTTGAGTTTTAGAAGAACTGTCCTTTAACAAATTTATATTTATATCTCCCATTAATATCACAGTTTTAAAATTACAGCTCAAAATGTCCATCCAGCTAGTAAACTGATCTATAAATATCGTTGTAGAATAGCTGGGTGATCTGTATATACCCCCAAGTATATATATAAGATTATTTCGGTTCACTTTCACTAATAACAACCATATCTGTTTTTTCATTGCCGTCTTATCTAATATTTCATACTCCCAGCTATCTTTAATATAAAAAACTACTCCTCCTGTATGAGCAGATATTGAATCGCATCTAATTATTTTAAAGTTTTTTAATTCAATTTCTACATCTTTAACCAACTCTGTCGTATGGGTTTCCGTTGCACATATGAAGTCAAAAGAATTATCATAAACTGATGATTCCAATTACCCAAAGTTATTTATGTGACCTTCTATATTTAGGCTGAAGCACTTCACCTCCGATAATTGCTAATAATTTATTTTACTGCGTTCATTGAGAAGTTGTTTTCTAAAGATAGGACAATCTAGACTACGCACATCGTGTTGAATATCCATATCTGGGAGATTGGCTTTATTCCTAAGCCTCATACAATTAACACATTTAACATCACTTACACAGACTTTGATTTCATGATCCTTTTCACCGCATTTAAGACAAATTTTATCACTCGTGCAATCACCTTGTCTATGGTTGTACCCTAGACATTTGAAACACCGACGAACCCCAATTCTTTCATAAACAACACATCTGTCATATTTTATATAAATTTTTTTTAGTTCCATTATTTCATGGAATGCTTTGTTGTCTACTTCTAAGATGGCATTATAAAACAATTTGTTTTTAAAAGATTTATACACCTTGACGCATTTTAGAGTATTAAAGACTATATTGTTTTGTTTTTTTATGCCTTCTACAATGACATCGCCTTCTAAATTTTCACACATACCACTCACTAGGATTGATGGGTTTTTCATAATGGGTATATGCACCTCATATGAGTTTAATAATTTACTTGATTTAGTTTTCGCTTCATGTATCACTTTCTATAAGATTACAATTTTGTGAATTTATTAAACCGTCTTCATCTGGATGTAATTTTAAGTATAACTACTCCAAAGCTAATTTTAATAGCATTTCAAATTATCTAAATAGCATTGAATGGTTAAATGTTTTTAGTAACCATAATTTAAATGATTCCTACAACCTTTTTATAGAAATCGTGAAAGTAGCAATCGATATGTTTACGCCGAAAGTAAAAGCCAAAACTGGCACCAAACCTGTTTGGTTTAATAAAAGGGTTATAAATCTTAATAATAGGAAAAATAAGATCTACAAACAGTTTCGGAAAAACAATAATGATCCTGAGCTTTATATCCAATACCGCCGACTCCAGGAGCAATTTAATGTTTTAAATAACATCCTGTATAGACAGTATGTTCTATCAGTCGAGTCAAAGTTAAGGAATAATAGCAAATGTTTTTGGAAGTACATCAAAAATAAAAAACAATCAATTGGTATTCCAAGAATTATGCGCCAAGATGACGAAACTTCTTCAGACCTATTAACAATTTGCAATATGTTTGCTAAGCACTTCCAATCGGTCTACACTTCCTCTGGATCTTCTTCTTTTAACGATAGTTCACTGTCAAGTAATTCATTAAATCTTGGCAAATTCGAATTTTCGTCTTCTGAAGTGGAATTAGCACTTTCTTTTTTAAAGACTGATACAAATCCTGGTGTTGATGGAGTTCCGCCAATTATTCTTCGTAACTGTTCTTACGCGTTTGCTGTACCCCTCTGTTTAGTATTTAATCAATCCATTGAAAATGGGGACTTTCTCAAGGTCTGGAAAAATTCTTTAATTACACCAATCTATAAATCTGGCTCCAGACATGATATCTCAAATTATCGCCCAATCTGCAAAATTCCAAGTATACCCAAGCTCTTCGAAAAATTAGTGTCTGATAAACTTGCACCTATCCTCAAGAATTACATCTCTCCATTCCAGCATGGTTTTGTGGCTGGTAGATCAACTTCAACTAATCTCTCAATATTCTGTAATCACGTTTTAAACGGTTTGGAGAAAGGTTTTCAGTTTGATGTCATATATACTGACTTTTCCAAGGCCTTTGATCGTGTAAATCACGCCATCTTACTGCAGAAACTGGCAAGATTCGGATTTCATTCCAATCTGTTGAAGTGGGTTAGCTCATATCTTACGGAGCGTATTCAGTTTGTATGCTTAAACGACATTCGGTCAACACCGGTTCAAGTTACTTCAGGTGTACCTCAAGGTAGTCATCTTGGCCCCTTACTCTTCCTGTTATTTATTAACGATATTCCGGAAATGTTTCAGAATTCTCAATGTTTGATGTTTGCCGATGATTTGAAAATTTTTCGTCAAATAACATCGGTGTTAGATTGCAGACTTTTACAAGATGATCTTGATAGACTCTCGAATTGGTGCCATAACAATGACCTGCACTTAAATGTATCTAAATGTCAGAGCCTTACTTTTTGTCGTAATCTGTCCCCAATTCCTGTCTCGTATACGATTGGTGATGTTCCGTTATCCATTATACGATCAAAAAAAGATCTTGGGATTATGTTTGATCAAAAACTGAATTTTATTGAACATATTGAGTTTCTTGCTGCTAAAGCCAACTCAATGCTAGGATTTATATTGAGAAATTCAAAGGAATTTCAGGATCCTTATAGTCTCAAATGCCTCTTTTTTGCATTTGTTAGATCTCACCTCGAGTACTGCAGCATTGTCTGGAATCCATTCTATGAAGTTCATTCCATCAGAATTGAGAGGATCCAAAAGTGTTTGACTAGAGTTGCAGTAAGACGGCTTCGTTGGAATATTGAAATGCCTTCCTATGATACTAGGTGTAAACTACTGGGAATTTTACCTCTATCGACTCGTAGGAAATACTTATCTATAATGTTTGTGAGGGATTTAATTACCTGTCATATCGATTGCCCCTTTCTGTTATCTCAAATTGGTTTTTATGCTCCGTCAAGAGCACTCAGATATCGTCATGTATTTTATGTACCCTTTCATAGGGCTAACTATGGTTATAATGAACCTATATCTAGATGTCTACGAGAGGCTAATAATTACTGTGATTTATTAGAATTTCATCTTAGTAGGTATTCATTTAAAAGCTGTTTAATATTAGCATTAAGCAACTCTGGTGGTAGTTAATAGGTATTTATTTTTGTATTATGTAATCTAAAGAGAACAGTGAATGTTTACTCATTTGATGAATAAATAAATAAATAAATAAATAAACATATTTGTCACTCATTTTACTTTTAATTTCATCACCGATTTTCTTCCCGGCCTCTTCAGTGTCACAACATATAGCAATCGAACCATTTTTTCTCTCAAACAAGTTGT
This sequence comes from Portevinia maculata, assembly GCA_949715645.1. Lineage (NCBI taxonomy): Eukaryota > Metazoa > Arthropoda > Insecta > Diptera > Syrphidae > Portevinia > Portevinia maculata. The sequence continues at coordinate 7,857,167 of OX454530.1, read as the reverse complement.
TTACTTTTCATTACGAGAAAAAATAGAGCCGTTTTGAAAATTACTAGCTTTGTATGAAAGATAGGTACCTTTTGATTGTTAGACAAAACATAAATAGCCTCGTTTTGAAAGCAAACTCAAAATTAAAATAGTAATATGCTTCTTAATTAGCGCGTTTTGAAAGAAAACTTTTCCACAATCTGTAGCTCTCTTTGATACCCAAATTTTGTTATATCACACTTCATATATTAGAAAAAGTGACTTTAGCACCGTTTTGATTGTTAACGTCACAATTGGTAAGATTCTTCTACTACCTTTTTTGAAAAGTTAGGAGTTACCTCAGCACACTTGAGAGATTGAGGAAAGCAACCAATGCAGACACTTAAGTTAAATACATAACACAGTACATCAATCACTTGCCAGACAATGTTTTATAACAGAATACTAGTTAAACCATCACTTGTGCACGAATTTTTATTTTTTAAGGTCATTATAACCTTATAAAGCTCCCCTGAAGAAATAGTATCAAAAACGAAACTATTTGTTTGAATATTTTCAACAATGACAGATGGAGGTAAAGTGCAGGTGCAAGATCTGTATTGTTTAATAGATGGCTTTAAGTTCTCACAGACTTCAGTGAAGTATTCATTAAACATATTTGAGATAATTTCGGATTCTGATGAAAGAACTCCATCTACTTCTAGATATTTTATTACTGTGGTAGGCCCATGTTTACCTAAAATGCTATCGACTACTCTACATTCCTCTCTACTATTACCATTTGCCCTTTCAAGCTTATCATAATTGTCGCGTGTTTCTATAATGTTTTTATGAATCTGTTTGCACATCTTCTTATAGTACTTTTTTAATCTTAAGTTTTGCGGATGTTTTGCACATTTGGCAGCATACATTTTACATACATTTTTATGTGCTGTAGAAGCGAGTTGGTCATCCACGGTTTTAAGTGTTTTTTTCTTATTGGAAATAGTAGAATACACAGAGCATGCTTTTATATGCTTTTGTAATATGGATAGAAGTAAGTCAAATGCAATAGAAGGATTACTTTCAGCATAGACAGGCTCCCAAAACTCATAGGTCAACATTTCCTTTAGCAATCTATAATCTATGATTTGTTTTTTCCTTTGATTGGTAAACACATTTTTTTTAACTGAGTTCGTATAAATACTTAAAGCAGTCATAGATGGTCAGTAATTTTGTAGTCACAAACTGTACAAAAAAAAAATGTTTTTAAAATTTATATTTACGCGAGCAAAAATGTGGTCGATACAACTCGAAGAAGAATTGACAACGCGAGTTGGATCATTGACAAGACTCATCAAACCATTTGACGCCATGAGAAACATATAGTTCTTTTTTTTTTTTTTTATAGAGTTTCTAATATTACTCCCAAGCCATAGTAATATTATCGTTACTCTCAGCAAGCTGAGAGTTACCTATCCTGGTTAAAAGCACGAGACTTGGAACCAGAACTAGGCTCGGACGAATAATAGGGGTAGGTGGAAAATCGTACATGCGACTCTTTCTCACTTAAGATAAGAAAACAAAAACCACCTCCCTTCGAAACCTGCATACTACAACTAGGTTATTCCTATCTAGTAGTTTTATTTAAACTGTAAATTACGCGTTTGGCAGGCAGCTTCCCAGTGGAGGCACCTGCTAATACCGCCATAAGCTCGCGGTTACATCTTATTGCGCTAATTCAAATGGTTTTATCCTTTGTAATCGGCGCACTAGGTTAGTATCGTCTCGAATTTGTAGCATGGTGATATTGCAATGACTGTGAAGGCTTGTCTGTTGTTTGCAGGCAAAATGTTTTATTTCATCTTCGACGGTAGCCATAGTTAGGTCTCTGTGGATATCAGTGTTTCTGATAAACCATGGTGCATTTACTATTTTTCTTAGCACTTTGTTTTGAAAAGTTTGTAAAATTTTGATATTACTGGATTTGGTAGAACCCCAAAGTTGTATACCGTATGTCCAAACCGGTTTTAGTACTTGCTTGTATAAAAGCAGCTTGTTCTGCATGCTGAGTTGGGAAAATCTACCAAGCAGCCAGTGCATTTGTTTACATCGAATGGCGAGCTCTTCGCGTTTCTTCTTGACGTGCGGTTTCCATTTTAATTTCGCATCGAGTGTCATACCCAAATATTTTGCCTCGTTTGCGTACGGAATTCGTACCGAATCAATGAAAATGGGTAAGTTGTCTACCTTTTTATAAGTAAAATTCACGTGCGTTGATTTGGCCTCGTTGAGAGCAATACGCCAAGTCTTTGTCCAATCACAAATTTTGTCAATAGAACGTTGGAGTTTATTAGTTGCTGATTCAACGGTATTACTGACCGCTAATATAGCTGTATCGTCTGCAAATGTGGCTACTGTTGTGCCTTCTTCTTGAGGAATATCACTAGTGTATATTAGAAATAGGATCGGTCCAAGAACGCTTCCTTGGGAACTCCTGCCGCGATTTCTTTAAATTCAGAGTAATCATTTCCGTGTTTTACACGAAAGAGTCTGTCTGATAAGTAACAACTAAGGATATCAGATAACTGTTTCGGAAAAGCTTGTCTTAGCTTATGTTTCAACCCTGTATGCCATACTTTATCAAAGGCCTGAGAGACGTCGAGGAAAACACTAGAACATATTTTTTTCTCCTCTAGGGCTTTTTCAATTACATTGGTTATTCTGTAAACCTGGTCGATTGTAGAGTGCTTAATCCTGAATCCTGAATCCGAATTGGTGGTCAGGTATTAATCGACGTTCTTCGATAATCGGATGTAGGCGCTTTAACAAAAGTTTTTCGAATACCTTCGACATTATCGGTAAGAGAGATATTGGCCTATATGATTTTTTGTCATTCAGTGGTTTACCGGGCTTTGAAACCATTATAACTTCAGCTACCTTCCATTGTCGTGGAACGTACAATAACCTGAACGATGCATTTATAAGATATGCAAACTTTATTAAAGCTTTCCTAGGTAACTCTTTAAGGACCTGTCCTGTGATTAAGTCATATCCAGGAGCTTTGTTTAATTTTAGTTTCTCTATTTCGAAGCGTAGTTCGGCTAGCGATACACTTTTTATTCTATAATTGTCAGGTGCCACGGTTAGGACAGGAAATTCGAGCAACGCTTGACCATCAAATGGTTTAAATGTTTCTTCCAAATGTTCTGCAAATATTTCGGCTTTTTCCTTGTCACTCTTCGCCCATTCTCCATTGATTTTCCTGATGGGTGGCGCTTGCGTTTTTGGTTTTTTAATGCCTTTCATGGCTTTCCAGAGCGAGTAATTTGTACTTTTATCCGCAGTTAGGCTTCCAAGATATGTAGAAATTTGACGATTTTTAAAGTCTCGAATTTCTCTCTTAAGTTTACTACAAAGGTAGTTAAGAGTGGTTTTATCCTGTGGAGCGCGAGATTGTTGCCATCTTTTGCGCGCTCCCCTTTTCTTCTTTAACAATTGCGTGATTTCCAAGGGATATGTTATTTCGCAATTTGTGGTTATTTTCCGTTTATGGGGAGTATTTTTCCAGGCTGAGCATTGTATGACGTTAATAAATTGATCGAGTTCGTCTTCAAGTTCGTGGGGTGTTCGAAGAGACACTTTGAGATCGATTTTACTTTCACAGTATTTTTTTAAAGGATTCCCAGTTTGTTTTCATGTTAGTTAGTCTGGGCGGACCTTCTTTTTTTCGTAGACAGCCGTTAATTGTCAAAATGACCGGTGAATGATCAGAAGAAAGATCGAAGCATTCCTCAACTACAATAGAGTTTCCCGACAAACCTTTCGTGATGAAGAAATCGATGAGGTCTGGTGTTTTTGCCGTATCCGAGGGCCAGTATGTCGGTTTACCTGAGGAATGAAAGTCTACCCCCAATTCCATACCGGCTTCGTAAAGAACTCTACCTTTTACTGAAATGCATCTCGATCCCCAGAAGGTATGTTTTGCGTTAAAGTCACCTCCGATGACGAAATTTCGTCCAAGTGAGTCAAAGATACTTATAAAATCGCTTCTTTCCATCGTTGCACGTGGGGGGCAATAGATAGCTGCAAAATCATATTTTATGTGTTTAATTTTTACGCTCACCGTGCATAATTGCAGTTTGTCAAGCTCGATTGTTCCACTGACTGAGTGTTCAATGGTATTTTTGATCAACAAGGATGCCCCGCCTCTCGCCCTTTCCGAAGGGTGATATGCGTGATAGGCAATGTATCCTCGAATGTTTGTGCTGGTTTCTTTCGTCAGATGAGTTTCCGAAATCAAACAAATATCAATTTCATATTTATGAATGAATATCTCGAGCTCGTCCATCTTATGCAGAAGGCCGTTCGCATTCCATGTCACTAATTTAACTAAATCCGTCATATTTATATTATTGCACGTGTACTTCGAAATTGATTTTCGAGCTTGTCGAGTTTTTCAAATATACGTTTATTAATTTGGCTCTGTTCTTCTAGCCTGGCAAGAATTGCAGAGAAAACTTGGGAGACTGGATCAGATGTTTTATTTGTTTGTTCGCGTCCTTGCAACGCAGCTTCAGCGTATGTTTGTGGAACAGCTTTCGGTGACTTTTTTCTAAACAATTTTCCTTCTCTTGGGTGTTGTGTTTTGACCATTTCTTTAGCCTTTTTTCGTCCTTCATTGGTTTTATTATTGCCCCTTTCAGGTTTGTTATTGGTTTTATTTGCGATTGGTAGCGTAGTTTTCTTTATTTTGTCGCGCCTATTTTGAAGTTCCTTAGCCACTTCGCATCCGCGATAATTTGCCGGATGTTTTCCATTGCAATTTATGCATGTTGGTAGGTCTTGTCTACTTAGAGCGCATTCCTTCGATAAATGTTTACCGGCACATTTTACGCAACGCGGCTCTTTTTGGCAATACGTGTGCGTGTGATTGTAGCCTTGGCAACGCTTACACTGAGGAATCTGACGAGTCCTTTGGCGCATCGGTTCAATTTTAACCACTATGTTTAGGATAGTTTTAATGTTGTATATTTTTTCCATGTTTTCAGACTTTTCGAAACTAAGCATGAATAGCGGAAGTCCGCGTTTGACAACAATTTCCTCGTCTTGTTCCATTTTTTGCTTTTCTTTTTTAAGTATATTAACCGCGTCGATAATTTTGAAACCTTTAGTTTTAAGATCTTGCAAAACATCTTCTTTGCGGCACGAAGAGTGGAGCCCTCTGGCTACAACTCGGTGTGGCCTTTCAGACTTGTTTTCATAAGTGTACCATTGTACCTTCTCAGTATTCAGTTTTTGAGAAACTGCGCGATAGCTCTCAGGATCGCTTACATTTATTTTCCACACATTATTATTCAGAGATGTTACTTTGAATGTGGACTTTGCTATTTCCTTAAGAAGGCTACTTAGCTTGCTGTAGTCTGAAACTCCGACAACGTTAATTGGAGGTGGAAGGTATACCTTATTTTGAGGTTTTTTCCTTAGCGTTTCTATTTCGTTGGCATTTGCCTTTTTGGGTTGTCTATCTTTTAGCACAACGACTTCTGGTGAGGAGCCGGCTTTCCGTTTTTTGTTCGGTCTCCTCTTAGTGATCCAATCCGTTTCGCGCCCTAGCTCTTCTTCGTCTGTATGATAATCGCGGCTAGCTGAGCGGTATGATTTGGCTTCTGGCTGTTTTTTAGGTTGAGATTCAACAAGTGCTTTGTTCTCAGCTTTCAGCTGATCTAGCTCTTTTTTTAGCTCTTGGTAAAGCTGTTCAATTTGGTTAAGCTTAGTGCGGAGTTCCTTGTTTTCGTCCTTGAAGCTTTTGCATTTCGTTGAGTCCCTCGAAAGGCGTCCAAAATCTTTTGGCGTCGTAGGACTTCGATTAGTTTTTGCTTCTGGCACAGATCCCGTTGGTGGTGATCTAGTTACCCTTTTACTATTTTTTTTTTTTATAGGGTCGGATGATTGCAATAAATGGCTCTCCCCAGAATCCGTAGAGCCTGCCTCCGAAGAGTGTGGATTTTCCAGTAGAACTGGGCTGCCACCTGGGGTATTATATCTTTTTGTTTTAATCATTGCATTTTTTGTATACTCTATGCACTCGGTATACTGAGGGTGGATTTTGGTCGCCTCTTACGACCGGCATGCCTACCTCGGGTAGATTCTAATCCCTATCCCGAAGGGTGGATTTTAGTCGCCTCTTACGACCGGTATGCCTACCTCGGGTAAATTCTGACCCCTATCCCGAAGGGGGTTATATATAGTTCTTTGTAAAGATATCAGAGTGATTTAAATTATTTATGTTGATATCACCCAAAATAATCAATTTGTTTTCTTTAGTTGTCCTTAATATACCGTCTAGATCATTAATAAAGGTTGCTTGATTTCCTTCTTGCAGTCTATAAATGCATAGCATAGTATAAACCTCACTCTGATATTCGAGGGAACACTTTACAACATCTGCACTTGAAATGTTAATTTTAGAAAAAACATTCTTTCAGGTACGTTTTATTGTAGAAGCTAAACGTAACGTAACAATAAAGTTCATTTGAATTCGTATGTATTGTTATCTGATGATTAACATCCTGCAGATAAGCCATAAGCTTTGCGGGAAAGTATGTTAGCAATGTTATATTTAGCTTTATGAAAAGACAAGTCTATCGTTCTCGAAACGTCTGCTGAAAGTAGTTAAAGAAATCAAGTTTGTCCCCATTTGTCCAGAGAAGTATTCCATCGAACAGATACGTTAAATTAATAAACTGTTAGTCAGACATACCCTGAAGATACGCAGTTAATTTAATGTTTATTTTACATTTATGAATGGATATCTCGAGCGGTCGGGCCTTATAATAGAGACCTTATATTTGTATTTCAGCATAAAACTAACTGGTTTTCTATTTAGTATTTCCAGCTCACGACATGTTTCAGCCTTTACAAGCCATAAAACTATTTCCGATTCACACGATTCTCTTAACATGCTCTTTAATATTTTCAAATCACCTGACATATGCCACTTTAAAATCCACCTCCAATGATGTTTGTTATTTGCGTAAATAATGAATGCCATTCAAGAGTAAAAAAGCCAACCCAAAGATGGAAACAAAAAATCACCATTTTCTATTTTTCAAACCAATTAACTTGCTGGTAGCCAAGGTAGTAAGCATTCAAGTTACGGATACATTTTCACTCCAGCAATATCGTTAAATATATTAAAAGAACTCTTCAAACAATATCTATCCGGCTAGGCGAAAGGCGCAGCCTTCGTAAACGACTGACGCAACTCTGAACAAACAAACGTCGCGTCGTTTCCCTGCCCGCGTCGCTTCAGTTTTTTGGAAACCTATTTTCTATCCAATTAAAAGGAAATCTTAAGGCAAACACATATGTACTCATCAACAAGCTAGCTAAGTGATAGTTTTCTACTACTTCACCTTTTTCACGAAATAATGCTAATTATTCATTTTTAGTCTGAGTGTGAGCGAGCAGAGATTGTATCTATACCTGCGTATATTGTTGCTATCACTTCGAACGATGATAATTACTTGAGGCTAAAAATACGAGCTATTCATCGTTTTCAAATGAAAAAATAATACGAATGCGAACATACGAAAAGGGTAAGTGATGAGGAGCAGAGTGTGGTGCGGCCAGGTAGTGTTATTAATTAGGTGCTAATAGAATCGACACAGTTAAATAAAAAATATCTTGACCGTGTAATGAAAAGGTAGATTTTTGTGTTTCTTTGCTTCTGTACCGATTGTCAACGGAATAATCACGGTATGATATCATTTCGAAATAAGAAAATGATAAGTAATAGGAAAGAATAATGGAAACAGCATTAGCACTTTATTTGTTTGTTTGATCATTTTTTTCTTATTTTTGAAATGAAACTCAACATACATAGGAGTACATTGAATATGCATTATTTGTTTTCTTTTTGTGATTTCTCATTATAAGGTGCTAATTGCAAACGCAGAAGGTACCTAAGATGAACAAACTATATTCATAGATGCTTTCTATTATCATTTTGGATTTTAGAAAACCTACAGTGCAGCATATTATTGATGTTTTGAGTCCGCCAGATACTTACATGACAATAGATTCTTCTTTGCATAAAAGAAACTCTTCGGAAAGGATAGCTCAACATTGTATCCACATTTCAGAAAATACGAGTACCTACAAGTCGGGTTTGTCTCACTGTTTTTTTCAAGAGATATATTTCATGGTTGCCACTATTATTAAAAAAAAAATTCCCTGACTTTTCCCTGACTTTCCCTGACCAGTTTTAAAAATTTCCCTGACCAAATTTTGCAAATATAGCAAACAAAATGACGCATTTAAACACTAGTCCCAAATATTTAAAGAACAGACAAATTGTATACTTCTAAACATTCCTTTTAAAAAATATCAATGAAACAATCAGCTGTGAACAGGATATACCTTATTTTTTTAAAAGGGAGAGTTGATAATTTATTTTCTCTTCTTCTTGAATGCGAATTTTTGCTTTTTCCTTATACATTTTTTTTTATTTCTTCCTCCCTTTTTCTTTTTAATTCGTTTACTCCATCATCTTTTTTTTTTAATTTAAGTTTTTCTTCTAACTGCTGTGTATAGCGGCTATGAGAGGATCGAACATTAAATATTAATTTTCAATTTATTTCCACTTTTGATACTCCCCCCCCCCGCCTCTTTCACACCATCTAAGACTCTTAAATACATAAGATTGAATAATAGCTACAGCTGATTCTAATATTAATAAAACAATTTGTGGAATTAATAAAATTATAATAATTATTGAACATAAAGAAGGTCCTGTATTTCCTAATAATGTTAATAATAAATGACCAGCAAATTATATTAGCAGTTAAACGAACAGCTAATGTACCTGGTCGAATAACTCTGAGCGACTAGTGACTCCTCAAGGAGGTTTTCGACCAAAAGAGTCTTGTTAATTGAGAAGCCACTCTCAACCGAGGCGTTTCCGTGCGATAAAATGCAACTTATTTTTATAACATGCCAAAGATCTATAAAATTTTCATTTTTGCCATAAAGCTGAAAGTAGAACTTTGCAACTGTACATGCATTATGTACTGCAATTTGGCCCTTTCCGCGCATGTATCAAACAATCTGTTGGCATTATATAAAATTTGAAGCCAATTTTTGAATCTTTTACTGTAGAGACCGTTGTTTTGCAAAATATTTCTAGGATTAAGACTGCTCGATTTTTGATATTATGCTTATAATAATTTTGCGGCAATCCAGTTTAAATTTTAAAATATCTTTTTTTTTTCGAAAAATTGTCTTTTTGTTTTATTGCATTGATGATTTTCGTTGCTTTGAAGCCAACGTCAACGTTTTTTATTTCCAGAAGATTGGATTGACTTGAACGATCGTTTGAGATCCTATGGAGCATTCGCTGATATACTTTTTTTGACGATGCGATGCAATAAGTTTTTAACCAATATGAGGAGATCTTCATAAAGGTAAAATATGAATGGTTTCTCGCCTTGAAATTTTGATAAAAATGGTTCACAATCAGATGTAATTGTATGGAAAAATGCAAGTTTGCAGTCTAACAATTTGTCTTGGAAGTATTTTTATACATTTTCAATTGGCCTTGCTTTTGGTAAATCTGAATTTGTCATAGAAAAAAAGTGCTTCAACTCTCTAAACAGATTTTGTTTTCTAGTCATTGTACACCGCAATATTTCAGGCGAAATCGAGTACAATCAGTTTTGGAGGTAAATAAGCTTCTTCTTGCAGGACCTTCTTTGAAAACGTATGCCTTAAAAGAATGTACAGGTCCCATGAAAAATTTGTAAGTCCGGTTTTCGTGGCTCCATGTATTACATGTAGACCACACACACCACATTCTAGTAGCTGCGTACCATCCGGATCAAATTCATTTCGCTGTTGTTTAAATTTCTTTAAAAAAGATAAATTTACGTTTGGGCCATCCATAGATACTTGAAGAAGTTTCTCTTTTTTCAAAAATCGGATTCCATTGTCAAAATGTTTTAAAATGTCATCTGACTTTGAAGATCCCATGAACTCGCTTTCTAAGTACCTATTGCAAACAAATCCTTTTGACTCATCAAAAAACGGACAACTAAATCCATTTGTCCTTTCCGAGCGATTTTGTTCAGTGCTTCGTCAAAACATATAACAAAGTCGTCACATTTGTTTACTTTATCCAAAAGATTGTTATGGAAATATGGGGAGATACCGTGGTTGATAACGTAGGAACTCTTAGTTCTTCCTAACTTAACATTTTCAGCAATTTGGCTGTCTGGGAACATCAATCGAAAAAGATCACTAATTTCCACAGCCGAGTTCAAGGACGCTCTGGTGGAAATAATATACAGACACCACCTTATCTCTGCGACAATGGAACCGGTCTTGTCGAAAGTAAAATATTTTGTTTGTGTATTTGGAGCGTTAATATTTTCTGGTGTATTTTGAGATGTTTTTGACTACTAGAGGCGACCAATGAATGCGACGCAGTGAAGAAAGTATCAATTTTTTGTGACGTCAAAGCCTTAGAGTTTGACTTATGTGCTAGTCCATTTTGATGCGACACCAAAACCCTTTGGCCCATGTTGCTTAACTCAAATTCGTTTTTGCATAATTTGCATCTTGCTTTGCCGTTATTGCCTTAAAATAAAAACTATACTATACAAAATCTTCCTTAGCAAAGGGAACAAATTTCGCTAAACAAAGTCAGTCGAAATAGACTATTTTGATTTTTGATGTATAAGTTTGCATATCTTTTTTTCGGAAAGAATGAAGATGTGGTTTTCCATTTAAGCATTATCTCAGACTTTTCGTAGCGCATGGATCGAAAAATAGGATTGATATGCTTTTCAATGCTACTTGGCATCTCCATTAGCTGTTTAACAATTAATACAACTGCGTGCAAACGCTATACTTTCTCGAAACCAAAATCGTCTCAATCAATCAAATTAAAAATGTCCACGGTATATACATTATTAGGTAATAGTGGTGGATTAGTGAAATGGTGCGAGGGTATATCTTGAAAGATATTGAGATCTGCGAAATGTGATGCCAAAATAAGAAAAAATGTGGATTCAAGAAAAGTAACATTTTTGCTCCCAATGGAAAACCACATAAATTTTATTCAAAAATATTGCACAGAACAGAAAAGATATAAAGTTGTGTTCCTTTTCACAAATAAAATTTTGTGTGGGTAAACTTCAGAGCTCGACATAAAATTTTGTTTAATATTATAAAAAAAAAATACACACAACGGGAATTTTCCCTGACTTTCCCTGACATTCCCTGACCAAATGTTCGTTCCCTGACTTTCCCTGACTTTCCCTGATTTTCCAGTCCAGTGGCAACCATGTATTTTCAAATTCTTAAAAACTTGTGCTCGACACCCACGGTTAAGATGCAGTAACATCTACGTTCTCTTACGAACGAAATGGAAGCGGCGGCGGCTTGACAATATCTGAGGTGGGCGAAGGAGTATATTTCAAAAACTGCAATTTTTCAGGAAAGGGACAATATTTTTAGTTTTTCTTTTTTTTTAATCAAACTGTGAGTTTCTATTTTTATGCCGAACTCAAAAATGGGAAACGCATTTTGTATTATTCACCGCTATTGCCAAGATCAACTATCAATCGATTGACGATTGACAAAATTAATCAATTAAAATTGATGTTGGTATTGCGAAATCGATGTAGTTATTTGCGGTAGCCGCCGTAGCCAGTCAGGAACTTCGTAAGGTGGTAATTGCTGTTTCTATGTGGTCACTTTGTCCAGGTCTCGATTGATGGGATCAGCTTGAATGTCCATCTGCCTTATGTAGTGTTATCCCACCTCGTTTGCCATATAGCAATTAAAGCTGCTCTTTCTTCTACTTTAATTCTTGCCATTTCACTTGCATCTTGCGCAAGTCTCTGTTGTAGATCCTCAACATCTCGCCCGCTAGAATGTCTATGGGTATCAATCCAGCTATGATGAAGGCCGCTTCGTTCGAGATGGTTCGAAAACCACAGATTATCCTTAACGCGCTAAGCCTGTATGCGGATGATAGTTTCCTTCTTGTTTATTTCGTCGCTAGTGCCCCCGCCCAAAACCGAGGCGGTGTAAAGGAGGACTGAGCTGACTACTCTTGATAAAACGGCCCTCCTAGCGTGTTAGGTAGTATGCGTGAGAGAGCTCCCTGTATTTGCGATGGTTTCGTTGTAATATACTCCACGTTCTTGAACTGCAGTCTGTTGTCTAGCACGACTCCAAGATATTTGACTACTCCTTTGGATCTGATGATCTGGGTCCCCACCTGAAAATTGGCGAATGCAATAGTTTTTCGGCTCGTTATAAGGACAGCTTCTGTTTTATGGTCGGCTAGTTCTAGACCGGCGGATACTATTCAGTGTTCTATCCTGGAAATTGCTTCATTTGTAGCTGACTCCACTTCATGGATCTGTTTAGCTACTGTCACGATGGCAATGTCGTCGGCAAATCCAATTATCGATACTCCGCGAGGTAGCATTAATCGTAGGACTCCGTCATACATGATGTTCCACAGAAGCGGCCCCAGTACGGATCCCTGTGGGACGCCCGCGGTAAACTTGTAGTATTTGACTCCTTCGTCGGTATAATACCTTAGCTTCCTGTTGTTTAAGTAGTCCGTCACTATCATTAGCAAGTAATATGGTGTATCCATTCTGGCGAGAGATCTTCTTAGGAAAGACCAGTTCGCGGAATTGAATGCATTTTTGACGTCCAGCGTAACTACTAACACAATACTCCTTTGTGCCGTAGAGCCATCTTACTCCTTCGATGGCACTTTCACCTATTTGGACCAAAGCTCTGATAGCATCAACTGTAGAACGCGCTGTTCTGAAGCCAAACTGTCGGTCTGAGAATGCTCCTTTCTCTTCAGCCACTGCGAGAAGTCTATTATAGATTATCTTCTCGAGGATTTTTCCCATGGTGTCCAATAGGTATATAGGGCGGTAGGACGATGGTTCTCCTGAAGGTTTCTTTCCTTTCGGACCAAGTGTTGCATTTTCCATTTCTCAGGAAAGGTTCCCTCCTCTAGACACTTCTGCATTGTTGATATGGAGAGGTCTGGTCTCTTTCTAACAGACACCTGATATGTTTTATGTTAAAAAGTAAGCAACACACAATTCAATGGTAACAATTATCTTTATTTATGTACTTTGGGTCACAGTTCAAACCTCACTGATTCGCTAAGTTAGTGTTTAAGCACATAACACCTAAGAGAAGAACTTTCTCTATATGGTTGTTCGGGGAGGTACTGACTAAGCCAACCAGTGACCTTTTAATACATATTAACTCCTTCCTTAAATTAATATGACTTAAATTCTTTTCTGATAATAACTTAATTCAAATATACAATTCTAGATACACTTTTATTATTCTTTTTATTTTATTATATTTTCGTTTATTATTAAAGTAATTCATGATACCAAAACGATATTTTGTAATTATATGTATAAGGATAAATTAAGGAAACTCTAATGCTTGTCTTGACCTAAGTGTAAATTAGTAATTGCACATGCTCTTCGTCATTCTGATTGTCAGAACAGAAAAGCCCTCAACCTCTGTTGTCAAAAGAAACGCTATTGAAAAGTTACCATCAGGAAAGTCATCGAATAGTGGCCCTCGGACAGCCAGAGTGCAGACCTACGCTCAGGCCGCGGCATTCGAAGGAGCAAAAAACGTTGAAACTTCGCTGGACCCTGTTTCTCTCGTTTTCTCAGTTATTCTCGAGAAACTTGAAGAACAAAGTAAAATAAATAAAATTATTCTCGATCAGCTGGTTAAGCTCGAAAATAATTCATGGAAAACGCGCACTTCAAATACAACATGAATGAAAAACCAATGTTAAAAATATGCACTTGGAATGCAAACGGACTTTTGCAAAAACTTGACGTATTGGAATTATTCATACGTGAGAAAGATCTTGACATTTGCTTGATATCTGAAACTCACGCAAAAAAGGGATCGAATTTAAAAATAAAAGGATATAATGATTTCCACGCTTGTCACCCTTCGGGAAACGCGAGAGGTGGATCATCATTGTTTATTAAAGACTGCATTGAACAATACGAAGACCTGAAGATAGAGCTTGAAACTATGCAACTGTGCACGATTCGAGTAAAAAATAGTCAGCGTACTCTTAGAATTTCATCTATCTACTGTCCACCGCGTTCCGCGCTTGAAAAAAGTGATTACACGAACTTCTTAAATCGCTCAAACCAAATTTCATTATTGGCGGCGATTTTAATGCGAAACACACGTTCTGGGGTTCTAGATACATCTCGCGAAAAGGTAGAATGCTCTATGGGGCAGATATGGAGTACAGTTGCGATTTCCACTCGACGGGCAAACCGACCTACTGGCCAACTGATACTTCAAAAATACCTGATCTGATAGATTTTTTCGTCGTGAAAGGAATAACTACCAACCGCATTAAAATTGAAGAGAGCTTTGATCTGTCATCTGATCATTCACCGGTTATTTTAACATTGAGCGTAAAACTAGCCAATAACCTAGAGCCAGCGAGATTAACTGGTAGATCAACTAACTGGGAAGGCCTTAGGAACGAAATTGAAGAGAATGTTGAACTGAGCGTTCCACTTACGACACCCTATGAACTTGAGGCTGAAGTTGATCGCTTCGTTGAGATCGTACAGCTCGCCTCCTGGAATAATACGCCTAATCCAAGAAAAACGCCGGCTAAATACGGCTTACGATATTTAATACACTATCAGCTCAGTGTCGTGGAGTGCTTAAAGCAAGCAACTATCACGAGCAGAAATTGCCGGCACTAAAAGTGCTCTCACTGGCTCATCATTTAGTGCAGGTGTTAGTAAGGACAAAACAATTAAAAATACAATAATTATGTACCTATAAAATACGAGTACTAACACAGACACAAAATAATGCAAACAATTAAGACATTAAAGCATTATTACGCAAAATATTTTTTAGCTTAATTTTACTAACATACAAGTCAATCACATGATCATTTAGATTATAGATTCTACTCATGCGACTAATAGGCTCATGCCTTCCATAATTCGTTCTATGATGGGGGCTGAACAATAATTCAACACTGCGTAAATTATGGGCACCACCACGAAAATTAAAGCCAATAGACGACAGCAAGTCAGGTGCATCTATTTGACCGGATATAAGCTGCTGTAAAAAAATGATATCGCTATTAAGCCTTCGTTGAGAAAGGGGTAACATTTGAAGAAGCTTGATACGTTGACTGTAGGGAGGAAGGTTAAATGGATCATCCCATGGAAGTCCTCTAAGTGCAAATCGAATAAATTTACGTTGAATGGCCTCTATTCGATTTGAATGAATGTTGTAGAACGGTGTCCAAACTTGAGAGGCATACTCTAGAATCGGACGGACAAAACAATTGTACAATGACATAGAAACATAAGGGTCATTAAATTCTTTGGCCCACCGTTTTACGAAGCCCAACATAGAATTAGATTTATTAATAATAGAATTAATATGCTTAGCAAAATCCAGTTTGGGGTCGAAATAAACCCCAAGATCCTTAAAATTATCAACACTACAAAGAATATGTTGAGACAGAGAGTATTGAAAGGTGGAAGGGATATTCTTTCTAGAGAATGTCATATGTTGACATTTAGTTGGGTTCAGGGATAAACCGTTTTTATCACACCAATTGGCGAAGCTATTAATGTCAGATTGAAGAAACATTCTGTCTTGCTGACTAGTGATAGATTTATATATTTTCATATCATCAGCGTATATCAGAAATATTACTGTGATTTATACATGCCTTAACATCATTAATGGCAAGTATAAATAATATTGGTCCGAGGTGACTTCCTTGGGGAACTCCAGACTGCGCTGTGAAAGATACGGATAGCGATCCTCTAAATTTCACTTGATAAACCCTTGATCTAAGGTATGAATTAACCCATTTTATGAAACTTGGTGGGAAGCCAAAAGCCCTGAGCTTAAACTCGATTATTTCATGGGACAGCTGGTCGAAAGCTTTAGAGAAGTCAGTGTATATGCAATCCATTTCGTCCTTATTCTCTAAGGTATTAGAACAATCATGCAAGAAACTTAACAGATTAGTGACAGTGGATCTGTTTCTTACAAATCCATGCTGTTCATTACAAATTAAATTGCGACAAAGAAATACTAACTTTTCGCAAACAATTTGTTCAAAAAGCTTAGGGATACACGAAAGCTTTGAAATAGGCCTATAATTAGTGATATCACCACGTTCGCCTTTTTTAAATACAGGTGTGATAAAAGCACTTTTCCATAGATTAGGGAATTTACCAGTACTGATGGACAATTCAAACAGATACTTAAGATATGGAGCAATTGCATGACTACATTTTTTAAGAACGATCGGTGCAATGCCGTCCTGATGAATAATCATTCTTGAGAGAAGAAATACATTTTAAAATTGTTTCCAAATCGAATGAGGTACTACTAAAACTTATTTGGGAACAGCTAGTTAGATAACTAAAATATTGATCATCAATGTGAAGAGGGGTCCCCCTAAATGATTTACTGAAATGATCTGCAAACATATTGCTTACATCTACTGAATCAGCAGTTGTAGAACTATTGTAAGTAAGCTTCGATGGATAACCATCAGTTTTTTTCTTAGAATTGACAAAACCCCAAAAAAGTTTGGGGTTCGATTTTAAAGAGCATTCCATTTTACTTATATAGTCAATATATAAGTTGCAGGATAAAGATTTGAATTCATTGAATAATCTGAAATAGAGTTCAAGATCTGAATGGCAGAGACTTTTTAAATAGTTCTTCCAAGCCCTATTACGTCTGTTTCGTATCGATTTTAGCTCTTTAGTGTACCATGGATGGGACGTTTTCAGATTCCCAGAGGATTTCACAGGAATCACTTTTTTCATGCAGTTATCCATCAGAGAATAAAAAGAACCTACTGCATCTTCAATATTAGATAAGGCAGTAAGGTTAAAATTAAAGCTGTTAATTTCATCAGAAAGCCTTTGAAAATGTGCTTTCCGAAAGTCAAAAGATTGCGAACGGTCATACGAATTACTATTTTCGTACAAATGTGCACCTAGTTCAATAAATACATCCAAGGGTGGATGATTATTATCTATGTTAGTTATACTGAAGTGGGATTCCAGAACCACAGTACTAACAGAGTCAGAAGAGAAAACAAGATCGAGAGTTCGATTTCTGAAATTTTTTATACAGCTTGTTTGCTGTAAGTCAAAAGACAAAATGTTGTCAAGTAAAGCGAGCTCTTGTTGGGCAGAGTCAAAGGATGGAATGAAATGAGAATCATCCTCAGAAGGTACCCATCCAATATGTGGCAGATTGAAGTCGCCTATAAGTAAGACAGTGCTGTCACAACAAGATATGTCAAAAATATGGTCTAGTGCCATAGAGAGTTCCGAATACAAAGAACATAGACGAGACGATGGAATGTACGCATTAACAACATATAAATGTTTGTTCTTAAGTTTAATTTTTACACAGATAACTTTGACATTAAGTTGAAATGGAAAGTCAATCTTGCGTGACTCAAGGTTGGAACGAACAGCGATCAGAACACCTCCTCCAAGCGCTTTCAGGTCATTGTTATGACGGTCGTTTCTGAATACGGAGAACTCATGATTGAAGAGTTCCGTGTCTAGAATATCATGAGAGAGGGCTTGCGAGTTTATATATAATTCAGCGGTTTTTGTGCGGAGTCCCCTTACATTTTGATAGTAGAGGGACAGCCTACTTGGTTTTTTAACTTGGACGGACAATCTTTCCTGCGACTTTTTGTCGAAATGTGTAAATTCTTTAACTAACGTATTTTCAGGCCATGCAGTGCTATTGCACAGCTTTTCGAAATATACTGAAGTGGCGACAATTTTGAAAGACGCAACAAACCCTTCAGCCTTGCTGATTTTGGTGCATTTGATTGAGTCATCTTTTGGGATCAAGTTTCTCGAGACCAAATGGTTCAAGACATCGTCTGAAGAAGTGTTTGGTTTTAGTCGAGAAATGAAAATAGATTTCGGCCTGGGAATCGATTCAATAGTTCCAGATTCTGTACCTAAGGAATGATTTATGTATGTGGGGCTAACATTAAGAGTGGGCGCCTCGTTAGAGTTTTTTCGCTGACTCCTAAGGTTAAACCGCTTTGCCTTTGGATTCAACACAGAGGAAGTTATATCGCGTTTTCGTTTGCCTGCGGGTAGATTAGATGAGGGCGATGCTAAATTAACAATGGGCTCAGGGGTAGCTTCAACAGTTGGGGAACCTGTTGTGTCAAATGAAGTCAATGTATCCATGGCCCGTTGGGTACACTGCTTTACTTCAGTAATCGGCAACTCAAGGTCAGTAGACGTTGAGGCGTCTGCCGAAACATGAAGATCAGAGAATGTTGATACGTTGAGGACGGTGGTATTCTGGTTCTGGCTTTCATTACAATTGAAAATTATTCGAAGCCGTTTTCTTATCCCTTACTTCTTGAAACTTTTAGCGCCAGTGAATAGCCCTTAAAACCCCTTCATTCACATAATAGCATATTTCATAGCACAAGACGGGCTCCCCCTTACCAAAATAAGTTCAGTATGAAACTTCTTTTTCCCCAAATTAAAATAAAGGGAAATCACTGAGATTTTATCGCGTCAAAGCAATAAACTCAAATGAAGGTCATTTAATGAGGAAACTCCACTCAACCTAACCATCATCTCCAAATTAAATTAAACTCCATAATGCTAAATTCAAAGATCCATATCAGAATCGACGAGGAGTGAGTGGGCCGTAAAATCCGTTTAATTACAAAAGCAGGCAAAAACAATCTCCAGAAGGTCACTTCAGAAATGCTTGTTTTGAATATTCACTGAATGAATACCCGAGCCGACCCAACCCGAACCGCCTTACATTTTGCGACAGTTAAAGAAAAGTAAAGAAAATACGAAAAAGAACTTAATCCGGAAGACGCCAATGAAAAGTTGTTTTCTCTCAGCTGGATAAGAGGAATTTTGTTGAGAGAGGGATTTTTTACGAAGTAAAAAAAAAACATATTTTCATCCACACGACTAACCTCATAATCCTTAATTAATTCGTTCCGCAATGCATAACGTCTTTCTTCCTTATTCTTCTCCAATCATGCCCTTTTTGTTTCGGTGGGATTTTCTTTTGTTTCCTTTTTTTCGTCCAATTTTAAAGTAAAAGAGGTTTTTTTTTTCTGCGGCA
The DNA here is from genome assembly GCA_949715645.1 of Portevinia maculata. NCBI lineage: Eukaryota > Metazoa > Arthropoda > Insecta > Diptera > Syrphidae > Portevinia > Portevinia maculata. Next base: position 7,837,973 of record OX454530.1, on the reverse strand, counting down.
GGAAACTTGGTTTAGGCTTACAATCTGTCGCACTCTGAATGTTGGGTTTTGATTGTATTTTATTTTTATAGCTCTTCCTGGATGGAAAACTCGGAATAAGGAAAAATTAATTACGATTGTAGTTGTCTTCAACGATGGGTCATTTACCGCATTAAAAATCCCGCCAAGCAACCAGTTTAATAACAGATTTTTATTCGTCGTGGGCCGTTTGAATGGATTACCAACTGTGATAGCTGTGAATAAATTAAAATCTTGGTCCTAGCGGATGGGTCGAGATTTAATTATTTAATTCGTTGTTTCCATTTCAGGGGTTTTTGCTTCTTTTTTGTTGGGGGTTTTACGAACCGGAAAAAGAGTGGGCTCGACACATTTTCGCACGTGATTTAATTATACTTAAGTGTTGTTGAAAAATGTTGACTCAAATATTTTTTACCTTTTGTAAGAGGATTAGGAAAGGTGGTAGATGCAGCTTACAAGAAGATACACACTTTAATTTCAGTATCTGAAAGAGGGGTCGCAGGTTCAAATCATCCCAATAATACCTAAATATTTTTCGCTTCTGAAAACGTCTAAAATTATAATTTATCATGAGAGGCTTCCCAATTTTGCCATGTGGCGTTTGGAATCGGTGAACAATTGAAGGTCCCTTCCCTTTCTGCCCAAAAATATAACTTCGCACGGACAAATGGCTGAAAGACCTCTTTTAGCTTATGTATATGTACTCGTATACAAAAATCATTGATTAGTGTTCATCATCTCTTGATACACGCATCGTTCCCTCGATTGAATTGAAACCAAGAACAGTATTGTTGTTGTTGGCACTTACGTGAAGGTTTCTATCACATCAACATACAATAGGTAACTCGAGAGGTAGAAGAGGCCTTTGAAGACAAATGTTAAAGATCAACACATGCAGTTGGGAAGAGGTTGAAGAAAAATCTCATATATTGGTAGTCCAGTGCAGCGATTCTGTTAACGACAAATTAATAAACAAAATCCCCCAAAAAACTTAGTAAACAATTAAAATCCGTAAGCGACAGTGAAACAAATATAAAATGACTACCTGTACCCTCCCGGCCTTGCCCGTGCCCAAGCGGGTACCTATTCGGTTTGCGTTGCTGCGCCCCTGCGCCTAACAAAAAGAAATATATACAAGGTAGCGCAAAAGTAATCCTCCTATCAGAAAATGCTATAAATTTTGCGATTGGCCCCTAATGTCAGTTCTGTTTTGACATTTGCGTAGTAAACACATGCGAAATACACGTTAATAAACAATGTTACGCTCAGTGTTGTGCCGCGTAGACTACACCATGTAGACTACGCAATTGTCGACGCGTCGTCAATTACATGTCGTTAATTCAAAACTGACGACACGACATGTCGACAATAGTTCAATCAAGCAATACGTTATAGTTTTTTGAAAATTAAGACAGTTGAAATTTGAAATATAGCTTTTTATTTAAGAAAAGGTACAAAATTCGTTTTATTTTAACAATCAATTATTCAAAATCCTTTTCTTCTTCTTCTTCGATAAAATCGTCTTTGATTCTGAGCGAATAATATATGTGCAAGAGCTTCTTTGATCTTTCAAATGAAAGACGATTTCTTATAGGAGAATGAACATGAGCCCAGCTTGAAAAGAGTCTTTCAATTTGAGCAGATGAAGCAGGTATCTGCAACAATTTTCTTGCTAGTTTTGCTAAAGCTGGGTATTTTATCTCTGCCATGTTCCAGAAAACAAGAGGTTTTTTTATACCTTTTTCATATAGAATTTTGAAGAAACCAGATTTATTCCGAAAGCTATCCCACTCTTCAATACCAGTTGCATCCAGGCTTTTAAATAGAAAATCGAAAATAATGTCATTATGTTGACTTTTTAGTTTTGTGTTATCTAAGAATGGATGCAAATAAAAAGCTGTTAAAGCATATTTATTCAAAGCCAGTTCTTGCCTTGACTTAAGCTTTTCAGAAAATTCATCAGGCAACTGAAGATTAAGCCACATTTCGACTGCTTCTGCTGCAGAAAAATTTGATGATTGGCATTTATTAATCAAATTACAAATCGGATCCAATAAACGTATACTGCTTTTAACATCATCCATGAACTTTGAATCAAAAAGCAATGCAACAATACTTTCTTTAACTTTTGAATTAGCTGCAATCACCTTCATAAATTGAGCATTTTCGATCAAGCAAATATACGCATCGCGATGTGAACACCATCGTGTTTCACATGGAAGTTTAATTCTGGTTCCACCTTTTTCAACTCCACAGGATAAAACCACTCTTAACTACCTTTGTAGTAAACTTAAGAGAGAAATTCGAGACTTTAAAAATCGTCAAATTTCTACATATCTTGGAAGCCTAACTGCGGATAAAAGTACAAATTACTCGCTCTGGAAAGCCATGAAAGGCATTAAAAAACCAAAAACGCAAGCGCCACCCATCAGGAAAATCAATGGAGAATGGGCGAAGAGTGACAAGGAAAAAGCCGAAATATTTGCAGAACATTTGGAAGAAACATTTAAACCATTTGATGGTCAAGCGTTGCTCGAATTTCCTGTCCTAACCGTGGCACCTGACAATTATAGAATAAAAAGTGTATCGCTAGCCGAACTACGCTTCGAAATAGAGAAACTAAAATTAAACAAAGCTCCTGGATATGACTTAATCACAGGACAGGTCCTTAAAGAGTTACCTAGGAAAGCTTTAATAAAGTTTGCATATCTTATAAATGCATCGTTCAGGTTATTGTACGTTCCACGACAATGGAAGGTAGCTGAAGTTATAATGGTTCCAAAGCCCGGTAAACCACTGAATGACAAAAAATCATATAGGCCAATATCTCTCTTACCGATAATGTCGAAGGTATTCGAAAAACTTTTGTTAAAGCGCCTACATCCGATTATCGAAGAACGTCGATTAATACCTGACCACCAATTCGGATTCAGGATTAAGCACTCTACAATCGACCAGGTTTACAGAATAACCAATGTAATTGAAAAAGCCCTAGAGGAGAAAAAAATATGTTCTAGTGTTTTTCTCGACGTCTCTCAGGCCTTTGATAAAGTATGGCATACAGGGTTGAAACATAAGCTAAGACAAGCTTTTCCGAAACAGTAATCTGATATCCTTAGTTGTTACTTATCAGACAGACTCTTTCGTGTAAAACACGGAAATGATTACTCTGAATTTAAAGAAATCGCGGCAGGAGTTCCCCAAGGAAGCGTTCTTGGACCGATCCTATTTCTAATATACACTAGTGATATTCCTCAAGAAGAAGGCACAACAGTAGCCACATTTGCAGACGATACAGCTATATTAGCGGTCAGTAATACCGTTGAATCAGCAACTAATAAACTCCAACGTTCTATTGACAAAATTTGTGATTGGACAAAGACTTGGCGTATTGCTCTCAACGAGGCCAAATCAACGCACGTGAATTTTACTTATAAAAAGGTAGACAACTTACCCATTTTCATTGATTCGGTACGAATTCCGTACGCAAACGAGGCAAAATATTTGGGTATGACACTCGATGCGAAATTAAAATGGAAACCGCACGTCAAGAAGAAACGCGAAGAGCTCGCCATTCGATGTAAACAAATGCACTGGCTGCTTGGTAGATTTTCCCAACTCAGCATGCAGAACAAGCTGCTTTTATACAAGCAAGTACTAAAACCGGTTTGGACATACGGTATACAACTTTGGGGTTCTACCAAATCCAGTAATATCAAAATTTTACAAACTTTTCAAAACAAAGTGCTAAGAAAAATAGTAAATGCACCATGGTTTATCAGAAACACTGATATCCACAGAGACCTAACTATGGCTACCGTCGAAGATGAAATAAAACAATTTGCCTGCAAACAACAGACACGCCTTCACGGTCATTGCAATATCACCATGCTACAAATTCGAGACGATACTAACCTAGTGCGCCGATTACAAAGGATAAAACCATTTGAATTAGCGCAATAAGATGAACCCGCGTGCTTATGGCGGTATTAGCAGGTGCCTCCACTGGGAAGCTGCCTGCCAAACGCGTAATTTACAGTTTAAATAAAACTACTAGATAGGAATAACCTAGTTGTAGTATGCAGGTTTCGAAGGGAGGTGGTTTTTGTTTTCTTATCTTAAGTGAGAAAGAGTCGCATGTACGATTTTCCACCTACCCCTATTATTCGTCCGAGCCTAGTTCTGGTTCCAAGTCTCGTGCTTTTAACCAGGATAGGTAACTCTCAGCTTGCTGAGAGTAACCATAATATTACTATGGCTTGGGAGTAATATTAGAAACTCTATTTGAAGCGTAAACAACAATAACTTTTTTTTACTCAAATATGTCGAACTTTGTGCCCGAAAAAGTGTTTTTGCGGGGAGTTCTTCTTCATTACTTTAATATGAAGAAAACTGCTGCCGAAAGTCATCGTATTTTGGTGGAAGTTTATGGTGAACATGATCTAGCTGAGCGAACGTGCCAAGAGTGGTTTGCACGATTTAAAATTGGTGATTTTGGCTTGGAAGACGATGAACGTCCTGGGCAGCCAAAAAAGTTTGAAGATGAAGAACTGGAAGCATTACTCTATGAAGATTGTTTCCAAACACAAGAAAATCTCGCAGAATCTTTGGGTGTCACTCAAGCAGCCATTTCAAAACGTTTAAAAGCAGCTGGATATATTCAAAAGCAAGGAAATTGGGTTCCGCATGAACTCAAGCCGAGAGACGTCGAAAGGCGGTTTTGCATGTCCGAAATGCTGCTGGAACGCCACAAAAGGAAGTCATTTTTGCATCGGATTGTTACTGGTGATGAAAAATGGATCCATTACGACAGCCCCAAGCGCAAAAAATCATATGTGAAACCCGGCCAACCAACCAAATCAACGGCAAAGCCGAATATCCGTGGCGCGAAGGTAATTCTCTGTATTTGGTGGGATCAGGAGGGTATGCTGTATTATAAGACGCTAAAACCGGGTGAAACCATCAATGGACATCGCTACCGGACACAATTAATCCGTTTGAAGATAGCAGTAGCCGAAAAACGCTTGGAATATGCGACCAGACACGAGGCAATAATTTTCCATCATGACAACGGTCGGCCCCACGTTGCTATTCCGGTTAAGAACTATTTTGAAAACTGTGGATGGGAAGTTTTACCCCACCAGCCTTATAGCCCAGACCTTGCCCCTTCTGACTACCATTTGTTTCGGTCGATGCAGAACGCCTTCACTGAAATACGGTTCACATCAGAGCAGAATATCAAAAATTGGCTTGATTCATTCTTGGGTGGCAAGCCGGCGCAGTTCTTTTGGGATGGGATCCGCAAATTCCCAGAAAGATGGGAAAAAGTCATAGCTTCAGATGCGCATTACTTTGAATAGTACTATTGTACATGTTTTTTTTAAATAAACGTTCAAATTGCTTTTATAATGGATCCAAAAACACCTACTATCCGCTCTGATTCGAGATTCAATCAGTTTAAGGGTGCGTTCACACTGAACGTTTGAAGTTGTCAAGTCGCTAATGAAAGACGCTTTATATTGGAGGTCCTGTGTAGCAGTTCGGTTAACAACGATATGTCTTTTATTTATTGCGTTGGTACATGTAAATGTATATGTTTACATACTTCAAACCAAATACAAAACAATTTAAATTTCAGGCTCTAGCTAGCAGTGGCGTGGCGTCCATATAACACGATTCCTACCGTCTTCCCTTTTAAAAATCCACCAAAAGTAAGCACTATCTGCCAAATAAATATATGAAAAATGAAACCCGTCCCGTATTTTAATTATAAAATAAAATCTACACACACACTCACACATAAGCTATCGAATAAGTTTAATATTTTCATTCTACCTCTCGTCTGTATCTTCATACTTCATTCAAGAATCAAGATTCAACCACATTCCACAATCCACAAATCACAAACAACAAACCAACGAAGAGTCACAAAAATACTCTTAGTAAAAAGTTTTCAACTACCGCTGCTCTCTATAATAGAATAAAAAATATTTTTCCGTCTTATTTACTTGTTTTATATCCCTTTCTTCTACAAGCATTGCGGTTCCGATCCTCTTTGTTCAACACCCGCTTTTATATTCAAAGAAAAAGACGCTACATTTCGTCTTATAAACCAAATCTCACGCTGAATACTTGGAATTGTTTCATTTCATTCTCCCTTTTGCGATTAGCATTGCGTTTCAATCGGAAGATATCAACATGTTGCAGGAATGCAGGTGCTACGTTTGACTCGTTTTTTTTGCAACATTGTGTCTAATAACACGGTGTTCTTTGACTTATTTCTTTTTTCTTATGACATAATATCTGAATGTTGTGGGTTGATTCTTGATTTTCAATTTGATGTTGATATTGATATGCGTGTTGATGTAAAAAGTTGAGCTTTCATTTTTCTCTCTTGTGATAGTTAATGCTTCGATGTTTTTACAAATTTATTGTTATACTTTTGTCTTATGAAATAAAATATGGTAGAATATTATGGCAATTTGTCAGCAGAGTAAATTCAGCATATCGCTTAAGAGAAGTTCATGTCAAATAAAATACCGATACCGACACTTGTTTTTTTTTTAAGCAGGAATTCAAATTTTAATTTAGAATCAGTTGGAATTTATTGACAGACTGCGTTGCACAAGTGCAATAACTTGAAAAAATCTAGTGTTTTGTAAAGCCAATTTGATAAAATCTTAAATTAAAATAGTGAAAGGTTAGATGTGAAAGTGAAAGTGAAGGTTAATGTGTAATTTTTTAGTTTCTTTTATTACCAACCAACTTACTGATAAAAACATTTTAGCTTCTTAATTTTAGTGCAGTTTTAGATTTTTTTTTGGAAATGTCTTTGATTAGTGTAGATTGCTGTTTAACTGATTTCCTCCTGGAGGATTCAAATAGTTTTAGTAAGCCATCTTTTCTTGATAAAAAAAAAGTTATAGACGTAGGGCGCTCTATGCCTTTTATAAATATTAATTACCAAAGGAGAGATGGTTTTGTGACACATTTTAATGTTTCCTTATACCAAAAATATAAGTGGCTAACTGGGAGTTGCAAGCTTAATAAAATGTTTTGTTTTCCTTGTCTTCTTTTTTCAAACTCCGCCAGTGTTTGGAGCCGAACGGGTTTCACTGATATAAATAATTTAGTTAATTCTTCGAAAAAACATATTAAGACAGAAAAACATATTCGTTGTTGTTTATCCCTACACGAATTCGGCACGAATCGCATTGAAACTTCGTTAGGAAATTCTTTCGTTGTTCATAATAAAAAAGTAGATAAAAATCGGAAACTAATGGAACGTTTTATTGACACGGTCATTTTATTAGGCAGACAGGAGTTAGCATTTCGCGGTCATGATGAAAGGTCTAGTTCAGATAATCGTGGCAATTATGTCGAAGCGGTTTATTTTTTATCTAAATATGACACTTTATTGGAATCCCATTTAGAGCAGTGTTCAAGTACACACAATCCAATTTTTTCAGGTTTATCCAACGATATTCAAAACGATTTGATACATACCTAGTATCGCGGCGGTTATTAAATCCGAAATTAAAACGGAAATCAAGGATGCTCGGTTCGTGTCGATTATGATCGACGAAACACCAGATTTGAGTCATAGGGAACAACTGAGTGCCATATTTCGGTACTTGTCAGAGGATGGTATACAAGAAAGATTTCTTGGATTTTTTGACGTTAGCGCAAGTCGTAATGCAAATGAGTTATCCAATCATATATTTAAAATTCTTGAAACATACGACTGCAAGGAAAAGTTAATAGGACAATCCTACGATGGTGCCGCAGTTATGTCCGGCGAGGGGGGTGGTGTTCAAAAGAAGGTCCTTGATGAATGCCCGATGGCAAATTTTATTCCTTGTTATGCACATGTTTTAAATTTAGTACTATCCCGATCTCTAGAAAACATAGCAGAACTTAAACTATTTTTTGGCTATACTAATAGCATCGTTCGATTTTTTAATAAATCCACAAAGCGGTCCAATCTTTTAAAACAAATTTCCAATCGACGCATGCCAGGAGTATCGGAAACTCGATGGCATTATCATTCAAGAATAATAAACGTAATCTTTAACTGTAGAATAGATATAATTGAAACTTTTAGTAAAATAATTAATGACTCTAGGGAAGGGAATGGGATACTGACACACTTTCGATGGCAGAAAGTTTATTAAATAAATTAGAGAGCAAGGAATTCTGTTTTTTGCTTCATACCCTTTCTGATATATTTGCAAAGACCGATGTATTATTTAATTTAATTCAAAAAAAACAAACAGACGTTAGTTATGCCAAGCAAGAAATCGAACGTTTTGAGTCATGGATAAGCTCTGACTTTTTAAATATTTTTGAAGTTATTTATGACAGCGTAAATGATTGCATCGAACCTCCACGTAAACGCAGGTTGCTTGACTTCGATTTGAAGACGAATTATAAGCGCCTTTTTGTTGAAATTAAAGACAATATAGTTAGCCAAATAAATGCCAGATATAAATCATTTAGTAATCTTACATTTTTGGATTTACTAAATAATTTGAAGTATGACACTTTTTCTCGTTCCAGTCCAGATGTAAAAATATCTTCCCTAATTAAGTTTTTTCCTAGAATTTTTGACTTCACGGCATTAAAAAATGAACTTAATGTTTTATATTCTTCGTCGTCACTTCGGCAGTTTGAGGTTCTCGACCTTCACAACCATTTGAATAGTGAAGCATTGAAAGAAGTGTTCCCTCAAGTCTTAAACTTAAGTAGTTTACTTTTAACACTTCCCATTTCCGTCGCCTCCGTTGAGAGGTCTTTTTCTGCTTTAAAAAGAATTCATACTTATTTAAGAAACTCACAGGGCGAGGATAGGCTCTCTGATTTAGCCCTCATATCGATAGAAAGAAGACTTCTTCTTAAAATTAAAAATAGACCAAACTTCTATGAAAGGGTATTGGCAGAGTTTATCAAAAAAGATCGTCGAATAGCATTAGAATACAAATAATTATAAAGAACTAATATTTTAACAAAACTTTTCACTTTTTTTTTTTTAAGTGTGTGAATTTTATTTGTTTTTAATTTTGATTTATTTTTATTGCTGACATTATTATTTGTATCGTTTTTATATTTTAACAAATATAAAGAATTATCCATATAATTCTTCTGAATTTTCTTATTTTAAAATTACTATCCACATTATGCTGAATTTTTTTAAGTTATTGTATCATGCGTCTGTCAAGACCGGCTTCTTTTGAAGCCACTTTTGTTATGCTTTAAGCTCATTGTTGATTGAAATATTAATGTCTTGAAGTATAAAAAATGTGGCTAGAATATTTTTGCTAAGTCAATATGGAATGCATATTATGTAGATACAATATCCCCATTAAAAAATATTTTATTTCAGGTTTTAAAGATTTTTATTTTTATAGGTGACTAAATTTTTCAACGTCTTCCCTTTTAAAATTATCCACGCCACGCCACTGCTAGCTAGTATAGGTACTCGTACCTAAGCAATATGTTGCTATATTTTGTTAAATATTTATTTAAAGCTCCACCGTCACTACAAACTTATTTTTGCAGATTTTACTTCATTGAAGCTTAATCTATATATATTCATTTTAACCTCTCATATCATATATGTATGTGGTACTCGTATATATCGATGAATTATTTTTTTAAAGTTCACACATAAAGTGAAACCGCATTGCAATTTAATTACTTCCTTCGTTTGTCCATTCTTAATGCCAGCAGCAATCAATCAATGACTTTGCGCAAATTTGCCCACCACACCACCATTTAGAGTTCAAGTTTGTTGGCGCGCGAAAGATCTTAGCTGATCCAAAACATAAGCCCTTGATATGTTTAGCTGGATGCTATTGCCCCACTGCTAATCACATCTAATTGCCTGTTATGAATCGATTCAAAAATTTTCCTTGGAAATTCTGAAAACGAAACACAACGTGCCTCCCCCTCCACACACCAATCAATTCATGAAGAACCCACACATCCATGTTTAAGTAGAGGTGCTCGTATCGCCGCGCCGCTGAGCAAATTTGTTGGCGCTGACGCTGAGGTCTGACCCATACACATACGAATTAAAGTGGGGCATTATAGTAATTAAGAAAATCACCACTACCGGCACCACCACCACCTCCGCCGCCGTCACTGCCCTCGATCTGTTGCGTCTCAAAATCATCCTATCACTACAACAATACTAATTTAAACCTTTCTCTAATTTGTTTCTTATATTTTTTTAATTATACCTAATCTGAAAGAAGTTCAGTGGCATAAGAGGAACACAGGGCTCGTCCTCTAACTGAATGAACCTATGATTCGGTGGGATAACAGCTGCAGGCAATTTGAAAACGTTTTAATTACAAGCCTTGCGTCCGTTCGGAGTTATCATGTTGGTCGTTTCTTGATTTGTTTCATTTGGTATAGCAACATAGATATTATGCAATTTTTTTTTTCATGGAAGAGAGACGGATGTCTGTGTCTAATTGATTGGGATGATTGCGTGCAACAAAATGCTTTGATGCGATTTTCGAAGATACGAGTAGGAACATTTTTTTTGGGAGAAGGATTTTGCATGCCAAGAGTTGTTGAGTTTTTGCTTTGAATATTTGATTTGATTATAGGCACAATATGAATACTTAAACAATGAAGCAGCCAGTTCTAAGAATCTTGGGTAATTATTACTGTACAAATTAGAAGGAAAGGTAGGTACTGTCTGTTTTAACCTACCTATATTTAGCTAAATACAATAAAGATGTGGCAGGCCGCATCGTTCTTTTAAGCCCAAGATAAGATACATTAATTTTATTCAACATGACACCTTTTTGTTCTTCAATGTATTCAATCAACGTCCGCTCCTATGTGTTGATTTGCTTTTCAGTAGCGGGTCGCTAGATTCGATTATGAACACCGAGAAGATCGCGTAGCTCGTAAATTTTCAACGCAATTTGTTTCCATTATTTTTTGGATAGGTCTTTACAATTTTGGAACTTTTTGCCGAAGTCTTCTTCCATTTTCTTCGCCGCGAAGCTAGGATCGGAATTAAATAGATCAAAGCCCTGCCACTTTACTGCATTCCTAACGGTCGCACTGTGGAGTTCGCCTGTTCGAAATAAATGCGCAGTTGGTAGCCTTCCGGTTTGTTTCTGACCATACATTTTAGCTCTACCCAAAGCCGTAAAATACTCCCATGTCAGTCATCATTCCTCCTCAAAACACTGGAACGACTGATTGATATCCATCTCCGTACCAATATAAATACGCAACTTCTGTCTATGGCTCAACATGCGTACTGTAAAGGTAAGTCGGTCGAAACCGCCCTTCACTCTCTGGTACGCACTATTGAATACTCCCTTCATAATAAGTAGTACACTATGGTTTCCTTAATAGATATAAAAGGCGCCTTTAACAATGTGAACACATCTGCAATCGCAAATGCACTAACAGAACTGAATGTGGATGGTTCGCTTGGTGAATTGATCAATTTACTGCTCACAAGTCGGTTTATCAACTCAACGGGGCTCTTGCCTTTACTCCCTCATACATGTCCATGATCATGTGTACTTAGGTTTCCGAAACACCTCGCTGTCTTCGGGCCAACCCTAACAGATCCCTCGGTTGCTTATAAAGGCCTTTTCAAAATCAACCAATACCATAATGCAGATCCTTTACGGAATCACAATGTTTTTCCATCATGATCCTTATATTTTGGGTTGCATCTGTGGTTAATTTGCGAGCGACAAACCCGCACTGGTCTTCATAGGGCTGTCTAATGCCCGCTTAACGATCTTCATGGTGTGTGACACCAGATTGAATGAACGGTAATTGTCACAGTCTCGCGTATTGCATTTTTCTTCAATTTTCTATTACTAAGTAAAGGGTCTTTCAGTAAGGACTTGACAACTTCTTTTTTAAATAAAATGCAAACTACTTGAGATATCTCAACAAAAAAATGCATTAGCTTAAATAACTATCAAAACATTTACGAATGGAATTCGACTTCGTTCATATGTCCACCACGGGAACGTATGCAGCGGTCGATACGATGAACTCAATTTTCGATGGCTCAGCCGCGCATTTCGACGGATACGGCAGCTATTTCTTGTTCAATATTGGCTCTGAGCTCCTCTAACGTTGCCAGCTTGTTGGCATAGACCAATGATTTAATGTAGCCGCATAACAAAAAAGTCTAGAGGCTTTAAATCACACTGCCTCGGCGGCTAATAGACGGGTCCGTTTCTCGAGATAACACGTTCACCGAACTGAGACTTCAATAACTTGATTGTTGCATCCGCAACCGTCTTGTTGGAACCACATATCACCGATGTCCAATTAATGCAATTGCTCAAAGAAATAACGGCCCAACATATCTCTGCAGCTTATACCATTTACCGTAGCGTGGCGGACATTTTCATCAACGAAAAAAACGGCTCAATGACTCCACCGGCATAAAAACCGCACCAAACAGTGACTTTTTGCGGATGAAGTGCTTTTTTCATGAACCACATGAGGGTTCTCACCTGTCCAGTATTGCATATTTTGCTTATTGACGAAGCCGTTTAACCAAAAATGAGCGTCATCGCTGAAGATGATTTTGCGATGAAATTCTTTATTTTCTTCCATCATGTCGAGAGCCCAATTCGAGAATGTTCGTCGCTTCATATGCACAAGGGGAGTTACTCCTTCAGTCAGCTTGATTTTGTAAGCGTGTAGGCCAAGATCCTTGCGCAAAATTCGCCATAATGTGGTCTGGGAGAGGCCCAATTCTTGAGTACGCCGTGAAATTGGCTGGTTTGCAACGGACGCCTCTACGGCAGCAAAACGTAGTCTCACTTTTATGGCAACATCAAGCTGCGAATATTCTGACTCAAATTTTCTCACTAGACTACAAATTGCTTGTCAAGTGGGACGAGAATGTCGACTGAAAATTGGCGTTGAAGTTGCGACCACCGACTCGGAATTTCGGTAGTTGCTTTGAAACAGAAATCAGTATAGCTTTCATAAATATGTATAATAATCAAGTCGGAGAAAAGTGTGTAATTTTTCTCATAAATAAGTGAGTGTTGAACACGGAGGAGTCAAACACAGTAGAGTGCTAAGGGAAAAAAGGGATAGAAAATCCCTTCCTCGTAATAAAGTTACGATTTCGGATCTACGTTACGAATATGAAAAAATGTATACCATAGAATCCGAATGTAACCCCAAAAGACATTGCCGCACTATTAAGTCATATTCGAAATTTCGAAATCAGCTGCTTAACGTCAAAGTATGCGAGATTGAAGAAATTAATAAATTATAAATCGTTGTTTTGTGTATTTTGAACAAAGAAAAGGGTTAGAAATGGATTCTGTTGCATTTGCAATTGTTACTAGTGAGGAGGAAAATATTAGGTAGCGTATGATACTAAGGTTGAACACACACCGGATAAGGCAAAACGTTTTATTTTGCTTCGTGAAACAAGGGAACATTGTTTCTTATGAGAGCGCACACACCAAAGAAAACGAAACAAAAAACCGGTTTTTGTTTCGAAGTGTTTCGGTGGTGGTTGTCGAAAATACATGCCATTGTTTACGAGCAACACACACCGAATGCAACAAAACTGTTTCGACCCAGCGTCGTTGACGATAATTGCCTACTTTCTTATGGGGCAACACACACCAAATGTAACGAAACATAAAAACAAAAGAAAAACAAGAAAACTTGCTTCGTTGCCGATAGCTGACCTGTTGTTTTCTGCAAAACATTGCGGGGTTTTTCTTACTTTTAGACGCATCGACTTGATCCTCGTTGTGTATAAGTTTTCACTACGTGCAGTGGTACCTGATTTATTATACCCTATTCTAGGGGTATATTAATTTTGACGCATAGTTTGTAACATACCTTAATATTGCCCGTAGACCCCTAAAAGTTACTATATTTATGATCAGCATCGATAGTAATGTCGATCTAGCCATGTCCGTCCGTCCGTCCGTCGGCAAAAATTAGGCCTTTAAACTGGACCTAGAGAGCTGAAATTTTAACCATATACTCTCTAGGGTCCCGAAATAATCAAGTTTAAGAATTTTTGAAATCCGCCCACAGACACGCCCACAAACTCAAAAAAACAAAATTTTGGAAAAAATCGAATTTTGAGCTAGAGAGCTGAAATTTTTTATATATGATCTATGGCCCATAAAACTGATTGGGACATAAAATTTTCAAAATCCGCCCACTGACACGCCCACAATTAAATAAAATATTTTTTTTTAAAAACCAAAATTTGAGCTAGGGAGCTGAAATTTTTAATATATACTCTCTAGGGGCCCTTTATGCTCATGTGTAAATATTTTCAAAATCCGCCTACTGACACACCCACAATTTTTTTATTTTTATTTTTGAAAGTCCAAAGTTTGAGCTAGGGAGCTGAAATTTATAGTATATACTCTCTAGGTGCCCTTTATGCTCATACTTAAATTTTTTTTAAATCCGCCTACTGACACGCCCACAATTAAATAAAACAATTTTATTGAAAAACCAAAGTTTGAGCTAGGGAGCGTTTTTATTTACAAAAGCTTAGTTTTTTCGATAAAATCCTTTAAATTTTTGTCACGCCCACTTATGAGATATAGGAATAAGAATAGGGTATCCAACAGTTCACCCAAGCGGACTGTAGCCCGCCCCTATGTTTTTTAAAATGGTTTATGGCTGGTTTTTCTGATTATTTTTGTTAATGATTACACCAAATTATGAACCTCTACAATAACCATTCAGTCAAAAATATAAGTGTCCCTACTCATATTCATATAATATATACTCTGGTTTAGTCTGTGCGCAAATTTTAACAAATATGGAAGTAGATGGAGAAAAGTTAATTTTTTTAATTGAGGCAAGAAGCCCTATCTATAATTATAAAGATAAGGAATATGCTAATAAAGTTACTATTGATAAGCTGTGGATAGAAATAGCAACTGGAATGAATTGCCAAGGTAAGTTTCATTGAATTTTAATTTTATTCATGTTTGTTAATGTACATAATGTTTATGAATATTTATATACAATATTACTTTAAATACTTGACACTGTCTTTAAAAATCAAGTAACCAAAATTAGATGGCATACTTGTATTGCCAAGGAACTGCTCCAGTAGAGGAGTTTTTCAGGATAAGTTCTTAACTCCGCTATTAAGTTTATAATCACATCCTCAGCATTTCGTTTTAGATTATATGGATGCACCCACCACTCTCTGCTATTTGCGTCCTTTTCCTCAATTGCTTCAAAAATTGTATATAAGATTGGCACAACTTCATCGTCTGAGTCCGACCACATGTTGAACAACACTAAAAGCAAGTCACTAATTCAATTTTGTTTTATTTCAACACACACCAAATGAAGCAAGAAAACAAAACGTTTTGTTTTGTTACATTCTGTTTCGCTTGGTGTGTGTTGAAATAAAAAATGTTTTCTTGACTATCGAATCAAAAACGTTTTGCTTTATCCGGTGTGTTTTCAGCCTAAGGGATGCATGCAATCCGTTTTACCTCGAGGATCAAGTGTGAATTGTTGCAGAACATTTTGTTCAAGTTTACAGATTAAAAAAAAAAAATTTCGCCTCAACAAACGAGCATTCAAGCATGTATTGGAGGAACTAGAACATGAACTTGGTCCTACTTTTGTATCCTCTTCAAACACTCCTCTAAGTCGGCTTGTAGCCATATTAAAGTTTATGGGCGAAGGTGGATACCAACACGGCGTCGGTAAAGACCACTCAGTTGGAAAGGCACAGTCCTCATTTTCAGGCACGTTAAAAATGCTGCTGGATATTTTGGAAAAGAAGGCTCTGTCCAGTCTGGATAAAATTAGATATGAATGATGTGGACAAAAGAAAGGCAAAATTAGACTTCTACTCAAAGAGCAGATTTCCGGGTGTTGTTATGTGCATCGATGGAACTCATATCAAAATTATCCCACCGGCTGAAGAATAATATTTCTAATACAACAGAAAAGGATATTATAGTATAAATGCCATGTTGGCAGGTATATTTAGCTAAGCACTTCTTTCAAATGCTCCTAAATCAAATTTTCTTAGATTCTGGATATCCTCTGGAGCCATGACTTATTACTGCATATCGTTCGCCCGCAAGTGGTAGTAATCAAAGTGCGTTCAACAATCGCCACAGCAGAACGCGCAATATTGTAGAGAGGACTATCGGTGTCTTAAAAAACCGATTTAGGTGCATATTGGGTGCACGTCAACTGCATTACTCACCCTGTAAGGTCGCACAAATTATCAATGTGGCGTGTGCTTTGCATATTATATGCCTACACTTTCGCGTTTCAAGGTGAAATTGATGAAGAAGTGGAAAAGGAAGAGGAAGAAGAAGAAGAAGCCGATGAGAACTCCGTAGTCAATACATCTACTTACCGTAAAGTAGAATCGAATAAGGGACAACATATTGAGTACATTAACATAATTTAAAATAAATGAACTTTACATACTACAACTTTTTTGCAGCTGCCATTTGCTTACAGTCACCGCGCGTTTATTTCTTTATTTAACAATTATTTGAAATAGTATCGTAGGAAAAAAAACTTTTTAAAAAAATTACAGTGAAACCCAGCATTCAGCAAAATCGTCAAAATTTGTTGGAAACGACGAACATCAACTTTTATATTCCGGACAAAAACTCTACAAATTGTTCAATATCGCGAGAAAATATTATTTGAAATGAACCTAATATTTAAATAGAGCCAAATAAAATATTAAAAGACTCAATTTCGAACAACGATTTGGATGATAATGATGAAGTTGTGGAAAATATAAATCGGGAAGGGGAACCGTCTTCGGAAGATTGCGTCTTTGATGATTTGGACGAACACATTGATTTTACGTCTAAATTGACTAATTGGGCTGTTAATTATTGTTACTACTGTTGTTTTATGTTTATTAAATTTTTTTTTGAAAATATAAGTTTATATGAAAGAACAGCTAGTCTATTGTGTATTTTATTTGGTGTACTTAATAAACGCATTGGTTGAATATGCGCCACACTCATGCGCCAGTGTATCGCAATCAAGTGTCGTGTAAACATCGCTTAGTTAAAGGTAAAGTAACGAGTAAAGTTTTTATATTGTGATTTTGATATACTTTGATATGATAAAAATTTGTGTCGTTTGCGCGCAAAAATATGGCTCACAATTTGTGGAAGCCGTGCCATACAACTGGTATAAGGGAAATTACATTTATTGGCCGAGGTAAAAAAAAATCAAAAAAAACAATGCCAATTACATTTTCCGGCAAAGCCTTGTGAAATGTTGTGTCTTAAAGGCGTTTTCGACTATTTTGAAGCAGCCTCGGATGCTGCAAAAAAATGGAGTCAATTCGAAGACACGGACGATGAAATCCAAAACGTTAAAAATATTAGTCGCACTCGTCAAAAATTTCATGGGCAAAAAAGGTTTTCAACTCAAATTTGTATGAATTTTTAATTTTTTATTTTTTATTTTATTTTATTTATCTACAGCATACTCGTAGCTTACAGATTACAGAAAAGAAAAAAGATTAAAAATATACTAAAAATACTAAAATACAACAATTCATTTATATATTTATGAGAAAATGAGAAAAAAGATAACAGAGCTTAGTTACTTAATAAAGCAAACAAGATGTTTTTAAAGCGGTCTCTGGAACAATGAAAATCTATATGTCCACTTATTTCATTAAAAGACGCAAGAGCTCTTGAGATTGGCTCGTTACAGCCATAGTTTGTTCTATGTCTCGATTGAAAAAAAAACATTACGAGACCTTAGACGCCTTTCTGGTGCATAAAAAGGCACTTTAGATAACAGGGCGGGGCTTTTTATGTGGTAACACACAACATCTCTAACGAATATAATATCGTGAGCATACCTTCTTACATTAATTTTCAATATACCGAGTAATTTGCATCGCGCACTATAGGATGGTGCAAAGTTCTAACGCATTTTAAAAAATATAAATTTGGTAAAACGCCTCTGTACCCTCTCAATACGATCTGAATGACTTTCATAAATGGGATTCCATATAATATCAGCATATTCAAGGATCGATCTAACCAAGGATATGAATAAAGATAACAGGGTATGTGGATCAGTAAAATCTCTCGAATTCCTTTTAATAAAGCCAACAAGTGAGTTAGCCTTAGCGATTATGTAGTCAACATGAGGAACATAGGTTAGCTTAATATCGATAATGACACCAAGATCTTTAATTTGACTAACTCTATGCAAGCACGTCATTTCAAGATAATAGTCGTGAGAACAATACGTCTGAGATCTGAAAAAGGAAATAGCCATACACTTTTGTTTGCTTAACTTTAAGCAATTTAGTGTGCACCAGTTTTGTAGATTATTAAGGTCAGACTGAATTTTTCTACAATCATCTGTGCATTTTATCTTTAGGAATAGTTTTAAATCATCTGCATACAATAAGCATTGGCGGCTGAATTGTATACACTGAAGAATATCGTCAATAAAAATAATAATTTCGGCTCGGAGCCAGCACCGGCAAATGATTCTAGAGAGAGAACTTGAGTCTCACATCGCTTCCAAGTACCTCATCAGTGTCATTTCAACCACAGCCATTCAGCCCGGCTACTTTCGCGACTAACTGAAGCAAAAAGAGGACGTTGCCCCAACGGATTGCAAAAAAAAAAGTTAAATTGGGTGAAAATGCCGAAGAAGAGGATGAAGAAGCTGCTCTGGATTCTGAACCAAAAGGATTTTAAAAAATTCTTTAAAAAAAATGTACAACTGTATACACACAACTTTAATATTAATACCTAAATATATTTATTTTCTTGAATTCCAGTCTTAATTATAATTTTGTTTCTGGTTTTGAACATTTCTTACACTATTTACAGCAAATTATAAACATACTGCAACAAATTACTGGATACGAGTATATTTTTCACAATGGTGCATTTTTTTATTGCTTGGGGTATATTTTGTACAGTTTCACGCATAATAAATTTACCGAAAGCAGAATATTGGTTATATTTTGTACAATGGTGTATTTTTTTTCTTGTTCCTTGAAATTGGTGGAATATTTTGCACATTTTCCCGCATAATAAATATACCGAAAGCGGAATTTTCGATATATTTTGTACAATGGTGTATTTTTCTGCTTGTTCTTTAAAACGGGTGCATTTTTTCCAAATTCAGGAGTTAGAGTATAAGTATACAGGGTGTCTCACACTGACCGCCGCAGACGAAAGCCATTTCAATTTAGAAAAATAATACGTTCGATAGTTAATTGTGGGAAAATCGTTAATCGCATAGAAAAAAGCTGTATGGCGGAAAGAAAATCTTACGGCTTCAGTTTTGCAAAGTTAAAGCCAGTTAAAATATCGGTCTCAAAAATGGACGACATTTTTAAATAGAGCATTAACCTGCAAATATTTGTATGATTTTTTCTCACCAGTTATTTTCCAAGAGCACGTCCTTAACGGGAAATCGGTAAAGATATGCGTTTTTTTGCGAACTGCTTTGTCGTATCATTTACCATCTTCAGTTTATAGGTAAAATCAAGATTAGTCGGCTTCAGTTTTGCAAAGTTAAAGCCAGTTAAAATATCGGTCTCAAAAATGGACGACATTTTTAAATAGAGCATTAACCTGCAAATATTTGTATGATTTTTTCTCACCAGTTATTTTCCAAGAGCACGTCCTTAACGGGAAATCGGTAAAGATATGCGTTTTTTTGCGAACTGCTTTGTCGTATCATTTACCATCTTCAGTTTATAGGTAAAATCAAGATTAGTCGGCTTCAGTTTAGCCAAGTTAAAGCCAGTTAAAATATCGGTCTCAAAAATGGACGACATTTTTAAATAGAGCATTAACCTGCAAATATTTGTATGATTTTTTCTCACCAGTTATTTTCCAAGAGCACGTCCTTAACGGGAAATCGGTAAAGATATGCGTTTTTTTGCGAACTGCTTTGTCGTATCATTTACCATCTTCAGTTTATAGGTAAAATCAAGATTAGTAAGCTTCAGTTTTGCCAAGTTAAAGCCAGTTAAAATATCGGTCTCAAAAATGGACGACATTTTTAAATAGAGCATTAACCTGCAAATATTTGTATGATTTTTTCTCACCAGTTATTTTCCAAGAGCACGTCCTTAACGGGAAATCGGTAAAGATATGCGTTTTTTTGCGAACTGCTTTGTCGTATCATTTACCATCTTCAGTTTATAGGTAAAATCAAGATTAGTCGGCTTCAGTTTTGCCAAGTTAAAGCCAGTCAAAATATCGGTCTCAAAAATGGACGACATTTTTAAATAGAGCATTAACCTGCAAATATTTGTATGATTTTTTCTCACCAGTTATTTTCCAAGAGCACGTCCTTAACGGGAAATCGGTAAAGATATGCGTTTTTTTGCGAACTGCTTTGTCGTATCATTTACCATCTTCAGTTTATAGGTAAAATCAAGATTAGTCGGCTTCAGTTTAGCCAAGTTAAAGCCAGTTAAAATATCGGTCTCAAAAATGGACGACATTTTTAAATAGAGCATTAACCTGCAAATATTTGTATGATTTTTTCTCACCAGTTATTTTCCAAGAGCACGTCCTTAACGGGAAATCGGTAAAGATATGCGTTTTTTTGCGAACTGCTTTGTCGTATCATTTACCATCTTCAGTTTATAGGTAAAATCAAGATTAGTAAGCTTCAGTTTTGCCAAGTTAAAGCCAGTTAAAATATCGGTCTCAAAAATGGACGACATTTTTAAATAGAGCATTAACCTGCAAATATTTGTATGATTTTTTCTCACCAGTTATTTTCCAAGAGCACGTCCTTAACGGGAAATCGGTAAAGATATGCGTTTTTTTGCGAACTGCTTTGTCGTATCATTTACCATCTTCAGTTTATAGGTAAAATCAAGATTAGTCGGCTTCAGTTTAGCCAAGTTAAAGCCAGTTAAAATATCGGTCTCAAAAATGGACGACATTTTTAAATAGAGCATTAACCTGCAAATATTTGTATGATTTTTTCTCACCAGTTATTTTCCAAGAGCACGTCCTTAACGGGGAATCGGCAATCTGCTTTGTCGTATCATTTACCATCTTCAGTTTATAGGTAAAATCAAGATTAGTCGGCTTCAGTTTTGCCAAGTTAAAGCCAGTCAAAATATCGGTCTCAAAAATGGACGACATTTTTAAATAGAGCATTAACCTGCAAATATTTGTATGATTTTTTCTCACCAGTTATTTTCCAAGAGCACGTCCTTAACGGGAAATCGGTAAAGATATGCGTTTTTTTGCGAACTGCTTTGTCGTATCATTTACCATCTTCAGTTTATAGGTAAAATCAAGATTAGTCGGCTTCAGTTTTGCCAAGTTAAAGCCAGTCAAAATATCGGTCTCAAAAATGGACGACATTTTTAAATAGAGCATTAACCTGCAAATATTTGTATGATTTTTTCTCACCAGTTATTTTCCAAGAGCACGTCCTTAACGGGAAATCGGTAAAGATATGCGTTTTTTTGCGAACTGCTTTGTCGTATCATTTACCATCTTCAGTTTATAGGTAAAATCAAGATTAGTCGGCTTCAGTTTAGCCAAGTTAAAGCCAGTTAAAATATCGGTCTCAAAAATGGACGACATTTTTAAATAGAGCATTAACCTGCAAATATTTGTATGATTTTTTCTCACCAGTTATTTTCCAAGAGCACGTCCTTAACGGGGAATCGGCAATCTGCTTTGTCGTATCATTTACCATCTTCAGTTTATAGGTAAAATCAAGATTAGTCGGCTTCAGTTTTGCCAAGTTAAAGCCAGTCAAAATATCGGTCTCAAAAATGGACGACATTTTTAAATAGAGCATTAACCTGCAAATATTTGTATGATTTTTTCTCACCAGTTATTTTCCAAGAGCACGTCCTTAACGGGAAATCGGTAAAGATATGCGTTTTTTTGCGAACTGCTTTGTCGTATCATTTACCATCTTCAGTTTATAGGTAAAATCAAGATTAGTCGGCTTCAGTTTTGCCAAGTTAAAGCCAGTCAAAATATCGGTCTCAAAAATGGACGACATTTTTAAATAGAGCATTAACCTGCAAATATTTGTATGATTTTTTCTCACCAGTTATTTTCCAAGAGCACGTCCTTAACGGGAAATCGGTAAAGATATGCGTTTTTTTGCGAACTGCTTTGTCGTATCATTTACCATCTTCAGTTTATAGGTAAAATCAAGATTAGTCGGCTTCAGTTTAGCCAAGTTAAAGCCAGTTAAAATATCGGTCTCAAAAATGGACGACATTTTTAAATAGAGCATTAACCTGCAAATATTTGTATGATTTTTTCTCACCAGTTATTTTCCAAGAGCACGTCCTTAACGGGGAATCGGCAATCTGCTTTGTCGTATCATTTACCATCTTCAGTTTATAGGTAAAATCAAGATTAGTCGGCTTCAGTTTTGCCAAGTTAAAGCCAGTCAAAATATCGGTCTCAAAAATGGACGACATTTTTAAATAGAGCATTAACCTGCAAATATTTGTATGATTTTTTCTCACCAGTTATTTTCCAAGAGCACGTCCTTAACGGGAAATCGGTAAAGATATGCGTTTTTTTGCGAACTGCTTTGTCGTATCATTTACCATCTTCAGTTTATAGGTAAAATCAAGATTAGTCGGCTTCAGTTTAGCCAAGTTAAAGCCAGTTAAAATATCGGTCTCAAAAATGGACGACATTTTTAAATAGAGCATTAACCTGCAAATATTTGTATGATTTTTTCTCACCAGTTATTTTCCAAGAGCACGTCCTTAACGGGAAATCGGTAAAGATATGCGTTTTTTTGCGAACTGCTTTGTCGTATCATTTACCATCTTCAGTTTATAGGTAAAATCAAGATTAGTCGGCTTCAGTTTTGCCAAGTTAAAGCCAGTCAAAATATCGGTCTCAAAAATGGACGACATTTTTAAATAGAGCATTAACCTGCAAATATTTGTATGATTTTTTCTCACCAGTTATTTTCCAAGAGCACGTCCTTAACGGGAAATCGGTAAAGATATGCGTTTTTTTGCGAACTGCTTTGTCGTATCATTTACCATCTTCAGTTTATAGGTAAAATCAAGATTAGTCGGCTTCAGTTTAGCCAAGTTAAAGCCAGTTAAAATATCGGTCTCAAAAATGGATGACATTTTTAAATAGAGCATTAACCTGCAAATATTTGTATGATTTTTTCTCACCAGTTATTTTCCAAGAGCACGTCCTTAACGGGGAATCGGCAATCTGCTTTGTCGTATCATTTACTATCTTCAGTTTATAGGTACTCAATGTACTGTGTTGCCTTTTCAATGTAAATATTTCTATGCGATTAAAGATTTTCCCACAATTTTCTATCAAAAGTATTATACATATATTGGTAAATTAACCCTTGTGTCTACACCCACATACCCGGGTGTGTTTTTCATTTTCAGATTGATATATTTTGATTTCTAGGTGCCGTATCGACTTGAAATTTTGAAAAGCTTCCTAAAATATTGTTTCTTATCATATTCCAAAAAAAATAAAATTTGTCTTTTTGGGTCAAAATTTACAACTAGTTTTTGCGATTTACCCCTTCTATCTATTTCCAACACACCCGGGTGTGCATAGAAAAATGTATGTAAATTGTAAGTTAGAAATGCTGAAAAACACTTTTGTTTCATTATAAATTCTTATTGTTTATTCATTTGACATTATTTTTTTACTTTATTTAGAAAAAAAGGAAAATATTAAAAAAAATTTTTTAAACTTGTTATTTTAGGATAGACATCTATCACATTCTACTGAATGTTCAGCACAAAATCGCTTTTTGCATTCTTTGCAGACTTTTCGTGTTGGTCTTCTTCTGGGACATAGGTAACAATTTCCCTTCTGCTTGATTCTGCCAGAATTGTCACGTTCTTCTTGAGCCCTTACTGGAACATTTTCAACAGTCGGTGTTACTGGGTGGCTCAACATACTTTCAATTCCACTACGTCTATCTAATTGTCCACTCAACTATTGCACCTTCTACGGTTTATTGATGTCTTCAAGTGTGGATTATCTTCCATGTAGATCACGAATGCTGCAAATGCAGCCTCATTCACAATGTTATAAAAAAAAGCTAACGGCCATCTGTTCGTTCTTCTCTTTGTTGTATATTCACCAAGGTATTTGTCCATATTGTCAACACCTCCTTTGCTTCTGTTGTAATCGAGTATCATTTTTGGCTTTCTTTTAGGACCTTCAATTCAATTTCGATACTATAATGGGAAGTGGAAAGAAGCACAACCGACTTGTTCGTTTTTGGAATATATGAACATTGAACACATACTCGTACTTATGTTGCTGCTGAATTCAAAGATTGATGATTCTACTGCTCTTTCGGATTAGAAAATTCGGCTGCTACAAATGTACGTCTTTTGTTTACAGTGTCCAATATTGACAAATTGTAGTCTAACATCAAATTAGAAGCCAAATTATAGCTAGTGAAAAAGTAGTCACATTCGATGTTTCGAGCACTTCCACGGAGCAGATTGCAACACAAATCTTTGACCACTCGTTCACCTTGATTTTTTCTCTTTCTCCAGAAGGTGCCATACCAGTATAGATTTGTCCTTTGACTGGATAAGAAGTAATCGCATCACATACCCACCAACCTTAATTCCATACTTGGACGGTTTTGAAGGTATATATTGAGTGAATCCGGTGCCACCAAAAAATGTCGCTTACTTCTTGAACAATTTCTCTTAAATGCATTGCGCGAAAATTAAAAGCGTACAAAGACGGTCTTATTTTTATCCAAAATACCGTAACAAATGTAAAAAGAGAAAACACGTCAAACAGTTCTAAGACACAATTCGTAGAAACACAAACAACTCCTTCCGACGCCCGTGTTGTACATACAAAAATGTATGGGACACCAGGGTATGTTGGGTGTATAATTTGTTGGCTGTAGACACAAGGGTTAAAATGAATTCTTTGTTTGTAGCTAAATAAGCTACAACCTAAAAATTGGAAAAATGGGTTTAAAAGAAATAATTTTAAAAATCATTAAAATAATTTTAAGTCAAAAAGGAAGTAAAACCGAATAAATTACTTCATAAGTTGCGGCGGTTACTTTGAGACACCCT
Organism: Portevinia maculata; assembly: GCA_949715645.1. Lineage (NCBI taxonomy): Eukaryota > Metazoa > Arthropoda > Insecta > Diptera > Syrphidae > Portevinia > Portevinia maculata. Next base: position 7,812,853 of record OX454530.1, on the reverse strand, counting down.
GTATTTTGGACGGCGGCCATATTTTTCAAGAAATATTAAAAAATTTAAATATTAAATGAAAACAATGATTAAGTATTTTAATTTTATAGCGACTTAATTATATACCGCATTTGGTGTTTTCGTTATTAACCCTTTCATGGCCGATGTTGCCTATAGGCAACATTGTACGTCTTATCTTCTAAGTCCCGTAATTTTAATTTTTTTTGCTAACGGCTTTTCTCACACGACAGATTGCTATGTTGTGAGGCATATAAGTGCATTTCATGACATTAGCATTGCAAGTGATCAGTTGCTAGCTGCTTTTCGTTGTGACTATACAAGTGTTAACAAAGTGATTTTGCAAAAATTTGAAAAAAAAAGTCAAAACTAAATAAATTTTTCATAACAAGTGAATTTTATTCTTAAAGCAGGTAAAATAATGAGATAAAAAAATTAAATTGAAAAAAAGCTTTTAGTTTGAACTCAGTAATTTTCCAAACACAATGTTGCCTATAGGCAACATTGGTCCATGATGTTCATATTTTATGTACAGCTTTTTTTGAATTAGAAATGCGTCCGAAAGGTTTGACCCAATTGGAAATTAATAAAATAGTAGAATTCGATTGGAATGATTCCGCGGACGAAGATGATCAAGAAGAGGAAGAGGACGATGGTGTAAATTTGGAGAATGTCATAGAAGAAACCATTCAAAATGTAATCGACAAAGACGAGGAAATTGACATAAATTTACCGGAAAGAGTTATTGTCGGAGAAGAAGAGGCTGACGATGAGAGCTTAGCAGAACAAACTGTGCAGGAGTTTTTTTGAAAAAATCAACATGGACAGTTTGAGGTGGAGGAGCATAGGCATGAACAATAGCGATACTACTTGGAAAAATGAAATAGTTTGCGGAGAAGTCAAAGATCCCATCAACTATTTTAACCACTTCATTCATGATGTAATAATACGTATGATCTGCGATGAAACAAATGCATATGCGTTGCAAACCAAGGGTGTAGAATTAAAAAGCGAAACGACGGAGATTAGACGATTCTTGGGGGTTCTACTTTATTTAGGTGTTATAAATATTCCCCATATGCGGATGGCTTGGGCGTCTAATTTTAAGCTATCAGCTGTAGCACAATTTTTATCCCGTAACCGCTTTGAGAAACTAAAACAATTCTTCCACATTAATGATAATTCTCAACAACCCCAAAGGGGAGAACCTAATTTTGATAAACTATATAAAATACGTCCATTATTGGAGAAATTGAAACAAAAATGCAACGAAATAGACCAGGAGGAATATCAAAGCGTTGATAAACAAATGATTACTTATAAAGGCAATTGTGTTTTGACGTAGGTAATCAAATAACATGAAATAATTTTTAATTTTTATTAGGACGCCACAGTCTGAAACAATACCTGCCCAAAAAGCCTCACAAGTGGGGTTTCAAAATGTTCACCAGAGCTGGCGTGTCAGGTATTATTTATGACTTTAGTCTCTACGTTGGAGAAGGAACGTGCCCATCCTTTGGATTAGGGATATCGTCAGATATTGTTTTGCATTTAGCCTCTAATATTCTGCAAATAAAAATTTTAAATTATTTTTCGATAATTGGTTCTCGTTCTCTACCGTAAGCCTAATGATTGCGTTGAAAGAAAAAGGCATCTTAGCAGTTGGAACAATTCGAAGCAATCGGTTAAAAGATTGTCATCTAACTAATGAAAAAGGACGAGGATCGTACGATTTCAAATATGAGAAAACACATAACATAATTGCCTGTCGCTGGTTCGACAACAAAAGCGTTCAACTGCTTTCCAATTATATCGCTCAAAATCCAATATCTGAATGCAAACGGTGGTGTCGTAAGGAGAGGAGGTTTACAAACATACCTCGGCCAGCCATTGTTGAATGTTACAATAAACATCTGGGAGGGGTTGATCTTGCTGACATGTTGTTGGAGCTGTACAAAATCAACCACCGTTCAAAAAAATGGTATATGCGAATTGTTTACTGGTGCATCAACACAGCGGTAGTCAACAGCTGACATAAAAAATGCAAGCGGCGAAACGAAGCATATGCCACTGATAAATTTTCAATTGGAAATAGCAAACGAGCTACTAAACACATCTAAAAGCGTACCAACAAATCCACGAAAAAGAGGTCGTCCAGCATCACTTCTTTCAAACATGCAATCAGGTCCATCGTCACCAGCGTCTTCATCTCAAGCTCCATCATCACTAGAAGTTTCGTCAGCTCCATCATCACCCTGTATATCAATTTCGAATAAACGATCCTACATAGCGGAACCGCCAAAAGCCATGCGTCTTGACCAAACCAGTCACTGGATTGAATGGGGAGCAAAAGGCAGGTGTAGGTTATGCCACACTGGTTTTCCGCGCTCAAAGTGCACTAAATGTCAAGTCTTTTCATGCTGTAATTCACAACAAAATTGATTTGTGTCATATCACACTTAATTTGTGACAAAAATGAATAAAAAGAAATAAAAGTTTCTATATACATACGCGTTTAAAAATGTACCTCCATGGTCCGATGTTGCCTATAGGCAACATCTCGTAACGGTCAAACCAGGAAACATACAACTTTTTTGTTTATATCAGTTCATATTTAAAGTTCAACCAACAAACAAATGTCCTCAAAATAATTTTAGCACCGCCTAAATTAATTCGGGCATGAAAGGGTTAACATAACGTCTCTAAAAAAAAATTAAAAAACAACCAACAAATTTTAGGTTTTGAATAAATAATTTTCACGAATCGTTTTAGAAATTATTAATTAATGGATATTTACGAGGCGCTCAATTTTTAGACGGGGTAGGACCAAAAATAATTCGGCAGAATATGCTTCGTTTTCAAATTAGGCACTCGCATTCATACTAATTCATGATTTTCTTGCGTCCATATAGTGCAGGTGAATAATTAGAATCATAGAAACAATTACAAATCATTCAGATACATTTCCGATCAGAAAGTAAACTTCGGTGTACATTTTATTTCAAAATAAATTCTATGTTTCAGATTTTGGTACGCTAATAGTATATTTTATTCATCGAATCTACGTGTATTTTTCACACTCATGGGAATAATTTTACACCAAAATGTGGAGTAAATTATTTACCATCGAGGTGTATGATTTAAACCAATTATTAGTTTATTATTTACACTTCCGGGGTATATTAGTAACCAGAATAATTTGTATACCACTAGCACAATTTATGTACCGAAAATCGGTATAATTTGTGAACATCCGGTGTAAATTATAAACGACAGCGCGGTATTATATACACCGAATTGGAATTAATTGTACAAAATCTGCACTGAAAAGTGGCATATTTTTTATATTTAAAATGTATATCACGAAAGTGCAAAAAATAGACCAAATATTTTGGTGTATTTTGGACGTTTGTGCTACTTGAGCGTTGAGTTTCCTCAATACATTTTTTTTAGTTCACACAGTTTTCCTATGCCCCTATTTATGCTTTTTAAGCTGGTAGAGATTTCCTCATGGTTTTTTGTTATATTTTGACGAAATGCCTTAGTTTTGCTGTAAAAAAAGCGTTTACCTCTTCTTTTGGGCTTTTTGTAAATCCTTGAGCAATTTCCGGATTCTGCAACAGCAGCTCCATCATTCTCTCGGACTGCAATCTATTTGTTGAAATTGTCGACCTTTAATGGAATAAATGATTATTTTTCGATAATTCTGTAACAAACTTACGTTTTTGCATTGATTCTTTTTTGACTTAGGAATGATACGAACAATCAAATAGTTCGTAGATTTAATTGTCAAAATTCCGATTCATTCGGATTCAGTGATACCACTTTCTACGAATTTCGAAATTCGTAGCAAACATTTCCCCTACGACGGGTTCTGTGATAGTACTTTCGGGATTCGTGGCGAAATTCCAGGTACGACGGATTTTGTGATAGACGTGAATAAATTTGTGCTCAATAGCAACTATCCAGTGCCAGATTTAATATCTCAAATCAAACCAAATCAATCAGCCAACGGTCGGTTGCGCAGGACAGGATTTTAGAGAACAAAAATGGTGCCGAAGAGATTTAATGAGTGAAGGTTATTTCCCAAATGTTACAATGCCTAACTACAATTTGATTTTCTTTTAAATTTAAATGCTATTGCATATCTGAATTTTATTTCTTCATTATGGGGTTGACATTTCGTCGCACTTATAATAAAATAATTAATCTTGCCCAATGCAAATGGGTTAAATATATAAAGCTTCCTGGGAATTAGGACGTGATTAATAACGAGTTGAGGGCTTTTGTGTATTTCTACGTTTTTATGGTTTAATAATTTCTGTTTTAGCACCAGGTACCTGGAGCGATGTGTTTGTATTTGTTTTATCGTGTTTGCGTTGTTTAATATATTTTTTTGCCTGTGGGATTTTAGAATCGAATCAGTGTTCACAGGTTTTATTAATTTTTTACCTATGAGTTTTTAAGAATCAAATTTTTACATCAGAGAGAAATAATTTTATGATGCCCCAAAAGTATTCAACCGATATTTTTTTCTATATGTACTATCGTAAAATTGAAATAAAAAATAATTTATTTTATTATGTCAAATAATTATTATACATTTATACTTCATAGAGTTTTTCGAACTGCTTTCGGTTTCATAATCAGTCGAAAAATGATCACCTGGATTAATGATAATTGAATCCGATATCGAGTGCCAAATCAGCTCGTGAGAGATGTATGGGTGTATGAGAGATGGCGGGTGGCAATGGTGCAAGTAGTAGTGTATTCGCTTACGGAATGGAAGGTCGTGCGTTCGAATCCCGGCCAAGTCCATTACTTTATACCGAATACATGAAATCGTAATCTCCCTAAGTAACTTAGACACCACCCGTGGAGAAAAACCCTACAACTGCACCCAAACACTTCTTTCCTATCTCTCTATTCTTTCTAATACCAAGTAGCTTACACTGTGTTCTTAGCATTATAAGGGTACTGTAACAACAGAAAAAAATCCCTTTAGCGTAAGCAAATTATAAAAAAAAAAAAAAAAAAAATCATCCTCGTTCCTTATAGTTATTGTACAAACTTTTTATCACTCTTCAACCGTTGTTTTTTAATATTCTTTGTCTGCTAATTTTTGAACATTAAACAATTTGAATATTGTGTTTCGTTAGCCCCTTGACACTTGCCTAAATATTTTCAATAGTATGGAGTTCTGCAAAATAGGGTGGTAAACGTAATGCCTCATGTCCCGTGCCGTGAATAATAAAGTCAATCTTATGTTTTGGCCTCATAAAGTTCAAGTTGGCGCACTGACGCAGAGGTAAGTGTAGTGGACTACTAATCTAAAGGTCTCAGGTCCAAATCCAAATGCCCCTCCCCTTGCGAACGTCTGACAAAAATTGTAGGTCCCTTCTGCTTCGCCCAAGCAAATGGTTGGAGAAGCTAGGTCTTAGGCCCTATATGGGCCGTTAATGCCTAATATTTTTTTTAAACTTCAAGTTTGAGCATCTGCAAAATATGCGGTACACTGCGGTTCAATTGAATAGTCGCACCTGAGTTATGTTTTAGAACTTAATTGTTACGGATTCACCGGAAAGGTACATTAATACTGAATAAAATAAGCAAAACTTCAATTTAATAAATTTTTTTTTTTTTTTTTTTATAATTAGCGCGCACTAAAGGGATTTGTTGGGACCCTTATAATGTATTAGCTACACAGCGCGGGCGTTAAGGAAATTAGGGTGAGAGGAAAAGGAGAGATGCCGATGCACGTTGGTTTTGAATGTCTGTAGGTTATAATGTGTAGGAAAAATGGAGCGGGGAAGAGCATTCCACATTCGTGTTGTACGGCTGAGGAAAGATTCTTTGAACTTCACTGTACATCCGAACACAGGCTTGAGGGCGAACTGATGAGCATTCCCTGCATGGCGGGTATTGCGGTTGAAATGTTCAAGGGGAGGAATGCAACTGGCTATTTCGTTTGAGCACTTATGGTGGAAATAACGATAAAATAACGACAGGCAGGAGACATTACGACGATGACTAAGAGAGTCAATCGATCTCGCGATGTCTCGGTCGCCAATGAGTTTTATCGCGCGTTTTTGGATCCTGTCAAGTAGCTCCAAATAAGTTATTGGTGCACCGGACCAGATATGAGCGTTGTACTCGAGTTTCGGGCGAATAAACGCCTTATAAATTGTAGCCAGATCAGAAGGGGTGAAATATTTCTTACAACGCTTAAGGAAGCCTAGACATTTCGCGGCGTTCTTGGCGACATCGAATATGTGGTCATTCCAACGAAGGTTGTCATTAACACACATACCGAGAATGGAAAGTCTTTCGGTTTCAGCGATGTAAGTGCCATTCATAGATAATGGCAGTGTGTGTGGGTTTTGCTTTAATGACAGGAGACAGCATTGAGTTTTGGAAGCATTAAATTCCACTCTATTGGTTTTACCCCACTGAGTTATGCTGTTAAGATCGGAATTTAATGAGCTTAACATACGTTGCCGTTCCAGTTCCACACCCGAAGATGAGGGGCGTGACCCAAGAAACGAATATGAGAAGCTGAGGGTACTGTCATCAGCAAAGGAATGGATTGGATTAGAAGTAACAGACAGTAGATCATTTATAAAAATGAGAAAGAGAGTCGGGGACAAAACAGAGCCTTGGGGGACACCAGCATTTATTTGGTGAGTTGCAGACTTGAAGCCGTCCAAAACAACTTGAATTGAACGGTCCGAAAGGTAATTTCTAATCCATTGAAGAAGAGTATCATCGATTCCAAATGCACGCATTTTCGACAAGAGAGCTTGGTGCCAAACTCTGTCAAATGCTTTTGAAATATCAAGCGCAACGATCTTACTTTCACCACCTTGGTGAAGAGATTGGTTCCACTTTTCGGTTAGATATCTCATCAAATCACCAGTGGACCTGTTGCTGCGAAAACCATACTGCCGGTCATTAAGAAGTTTTCGCGATTCAAGATATTTCATTAGCTGACGGTTTATCAGCGTTTCCATGACCTTAGAAAGAAGGGACGTAAGTGCAATTGGTCGGTAGGAGGAGGGAGAAGAAGATTCGCCTTTTTTTTGGCACAGGCTGGACAAATGCTGTTTTCCATCTTCCCGGGAAGAGTCCTGAAGAATAGGACAGATGGAAAAGCTTACGCAATGGTTTTGCCAGCGAAGAAGAACACCTCTTCAGAACGATAGGGGAAATACCATCTGGACCAGCGGATTTGTGAACGTCAAGATCTTGAAGTACTCTAGCCACTGTACGAGTGCGAAAGTGGATTGGTCCCATAGAGAATTCTACGCGCTCGAGTACAGGGGGAGACAAAGCACAATCTGGGAGCGTTGAGCTGACTGCAAAGTGAGCAGCAAGCAGATTGGCCTTATCTGTAGAGCTGACAGCTGGAATGTCGTTGTAAATGAGTGTCGGGATAGATGACGAGGCCGAATTCTTGATGTTTTTAACAAATGACCAAAAGTTTTTACTACCAGTGGGACTTTGTAGTATTTTTTGCCTCAACTTTTGGTCATAGGAGAATTTGTGGCACATAACGGAAGTTTACTCTCTTTTTCCTATACCATGCTAACATGATGCATTTTTTCGGTTCATTTGAAAAAATTAGCATCATACCAGCATTAGTCGCATTCAACGAAGTGTAAGGAGACATTTTTGAAAATGTTTATCTACATACAATTCAAGATCTTGTAGAGTTCCCCTTTATTACATGTTTTGCTGTCTTTTGACACTCATTAAAGCAGGCAGTTTAATCCACAATAAGAATTATCCATCTAAATTAATTTTAATTTGAAAAATTGGTACCTAGCTACTCATATTTGTTTAACTGCTAACATTTCTACTCTTAAAACTTTGCATCACCAGTTTTCAACTTTGTATTGAGCCGCCCTATGGTAGGTTAATAATTTGAATGGAAACAATTTTTGCTTCGCTACATAAATCAATCAGACTCTTGTTTTGCCTAAACATGAACGAAATTCCATTTTCCTGCGGTCGAACCTCTCCAAAGTATTAGTTAATCAGCGCGTCGCATATTGTGCACCCAGATAAATACGTGAAATACGTAAACCAATTACACCAAATAGACGACGAGCGAGTACGAAAAAAACCCATTTCAACCGTAATGGAACCCCTAACTCATTTTCCATCCAAAAAGCTGTCGATTCCTGATCAATATCCATTTACTCACCCTTTATATTTTCGAACGCTCCACTGTGTTTATATGTGTATGCGCTCCGAAATCTGTCCAGGGCACAAGACACCCGCACAAAAAAAAAATGAAAAATGTAGAAAATAGATAAAAACACCAAACTTTCCACGGGCGTCATCGTCAGCCCAAGGAACGACTTCAGTATGAGGTACGATACCCCTTTTCAACTTTTAATATTTTCCAATCAAATGGGGTAAGAGGTTGCAAAAGAGGCTACAGGCACACAGTTGGAAGGAGTTAGCGAAAAAAAAAATTTGATTATAAACGTGCCGTAGCATTTTTTCCTTGTACTAATACCCACTCTCTTGCCATATACCCTGCGCTGATGCCGTCGGAATTTCAAAAAAAAAAAAAAAAAATGCTACATGCGAAATCCTGTTAAGGATATAGATTGAATTTCATTTCCATTTTAATGCTGTGTTGCCTGTCGGTCTCACTCTGTCGATAGATGGATTGGAATAGAATACATAGATGGGTTTGATCAGCAGTGTGCCATGCCACCCCTTGCCAACCAACAAAACAAACAAACAATTTTTTTTGCAAGTTTCTTAGAGTACGAACGACAACGACGAAATTGTCATTTTTCAAACCATCTCACCAACCCCTCGTGTGAGGGTTAGAAAAAAGGGTATCCAAGAAGAGTTCAATGTGGCAAACACTTTCCAAGAAAACTTTTTTTTTTTTTTTGGCAACAACCAACCCTTCTTTAGCTCATTTCAAATACTTTTCAATCACATGTGGGTTGCTTGTTTAAAATTAGGCTACTGTCTAATAAATATATGTTTACACAGATATGTACTTATATTAAAATTCGTTGCATTTGTGACGCAACACAATCGCTTCTCTCGCTGAAACAGGGATTTTTTTATCCATTTCCTTTTTAAATGTGATTGGATCACAACCCAAGCAATATACACAGGGTTACAAAGCGAAGAGAGAAGAGTGCAGAGTGTGAATGGAACAAAGAAAATGGATCTGTCCTGTTGTCACTGTCTGAATGCCGCGCCACCCTCCACTTGGTAACGGTGGGATACTAGCTTTCAACATGGAGATGATATTGAGAATTTAAATTAATTTTCCTTATTTCCCGTTTTGCTAAAGGAAGGAAAGTGCACATACGCATGTAGGACTAGTTTAAAACGGGTTTAACAATACACGAAATACCGCTCCTAGACTATTTAAAAACTAGTCATTTGAATTCATCGTTTGCCAAAGTCACTTCCTGAATGGAAAGGGTCATTTAGATATGTGTATGTACTAACGCTAGCTTTCGACAAGCCGCTCCTATAAAAAATTGAGGAATCATAAATGATATCTTTATGACGAGATCACAATAAGTCAAAAATGTAGCCGTGGTCGGTGACCTGGGCCCTATTCCACAAAACAAATTGTCAACTTTACACTTTGCACATATCAAATTAAATTTTTTGGCAAAGTGAAAAGTGCTTCTATTCCACAATATTCTTTGCAAATCTCACTTTGCAATAGCAAATTTTTGCAAAGTCTCTGCGCTTTCATGCAAAGTCTTTGCGCCTTCGGCAAAGTATTTGCGCTCTCCTGCAAAGTGAGTGTGCAAAGTGTTCCACAAAGCATTTAATCATCTTTGCATTTCTGTCATATCACTTTGCACTTTGCATTGCTCGCATTCATCAAAATAATCAACCTAAACTTAAACATTAACTTACCTATGTACATTAACACTTACACTACTCCAATTTGCTAAAACGAAACATTTAAAATTAGCGCCTAAAAACCAATGTTCGCCATATTTTTTTAATTTCCTTTTTGTACTAAAACTTAAAAAACCGGACTAACTAATGTACTAAAATAACTCTCTTTGCTTTTGAATGTAAAAAAGAAAACGTTACTTGATTGGTAGTCGTGTCGTTGGCACCAGCAACATCAACAAAGAACAGTCCGAAAACTAGTAGAAGCTGTTAAAATGAGCAGCAAAATAAAAACGAAAAAAAAACTTGCAGTGTTATATGTAATAAAAGAAAAAAAAATATTTTATTTGCAAGTTTTCAAAACAACAAAACAAGCAAATTAATTAAACAGGCTGCCTGGGGGAAGTTTTAAGAAAACCCCAATCCCTGCAACTGGCGTCGGCCCAAAAAACATGGATCTATGCGAGGGACAGTTTGTTTGGGCTCTGGAAGAGTCGGACATTGGTAAGTAAAACAATTCTGTGGCAATAAGTTAAAGTAGCTTATGTCTTATTTTGTGATTTTTCAGTAGAGGCGAAAGAAGTTTTAAAATTTTATTTAAAGGAAAATGGAAAATGGATCATAAAATAGATAATTTCAATGCCTATGTAAATGTCAAGAGTTTTCAACAAAAAAATTTAAGTTAGTACCATAAAAATCAGTTTTAGTAACTTAAGATACTTTAAAAAAACAGGGTTAAGTAACTGAATGAGCTTATGTAACATAAGGTATTTTTCCGTATTACAAATCTGAAAATCATTGAGCTTAAGTTGACTTAAACTTCTTCAAAAAAAAATAACCAAAGTCATAGGATGAACATAAGCTGTTGTCCATAAAATACTTTTTCATTATGCATTTAATATTTATTTATTTTAAATTCTATTAACTGTAAAAAACATAAGAAATAAGCAAACATTCATTAACAAATAATGTATACAAGAAGTATATTTTTTGGTATTTAAACCGTGTTCTTCTTCCTATAGAACAAATAAATAGAAATATGATTAAAATGTTATAATACTTGTTATTTTTATGGACATTTCACCTTTTAATTCTCATCCTCTTCAGCTGTTAAATCAGGATGAGTGTTAGCAACTTTATCCGTCTGGAGATTAAGATAAAATTCATGACAAGACTTATCTATGACTGGGAGCAAGTCTAACAAGTCTTTCTTTTTTTCCAAACTTATGCAAACAGGTCCTGAGTAACAGTTTGGAATCTCATTTATATCAATAAAATTAACTCCTCTCTTTCTTATATTTAAGCATTTGAACGATTCCTTATTTTCTAAACTTGTTTTATAAAAAATCATTCCAAATTCCTTGGTAAATCTTAACCATTTTACATTCTGCCACACGAACCTATTTTGTGTATCATCAACCTTACGCCAAGTAAATTTTTCCTTGGACAATTGGGCGAAGTCAAAAAAATCAATTTGTTTCATTTCATGGACTATAAACGGTTTTCTATTGCCAACCGATCTTACCAACTGGTACCAATCTCTTGGGTGATGGATTTTTATTGAAGATATTTTTTTTTCCGCTCAATTGCCGCATGATCAATATCACACTCCATATGTGTATGGCCAGGAACCAGAAATTTGTGATCAATGGTATCAATATTTGAATTATTGACAAATATATTAAACATTGTGGCCACATACCCGTTTTTATTCTGGCCCGCACAAGAATCACTATAAAACATAGGGGCGGGCTACAGTCCGCTTGGGCGAACTGTTGGATACCCTATTCTTATTCCTATATCTCATAAGTGGGCGTGACAAAAATTTAAAGGATTTTATCGAAAAAACTAAGCTTTTGTAAATAAAAACGCTCCCTAGCTCAAACTTTGGTTTTTCAATAAAATTGTTTTATTTAATTGTGGGCGTATCAGTAGGCGGATTTAAAAAAAATTTAAGTATGAGCATAAAGGGCACCTAGAGAGTATATACTATAAATTTCAGCTCCCTAGCTCAAACTTTGGACTTTCAAAAATAAAAAAATAAATAATTGTGGGCGTGTCAGTAGGCGGATTTTGAAAATATTTACACATGAGCATAAAGGGCCCCTAGGGAGTATATATTAAAAATTTCAGCTCCCTAGCTCAAATTTTGGTTTTTCAAAAAAAATATTTTATTTAATTGTGGGCGTGTCAGTGGGCGGATTTTGAAAATTTTATGTCCCAAGCAGTTTTATGGGCCAAATATCATATATAAAAAATTTTAGCTTTCTAGCTCAAAATTCAATTTTTCCCAAAATTTGTTTTATTTAATTGTGGGCGTGTCAGTGGGCGGATTTTGAAAATTTTATATCCCAATCAGTTTTATGGGCCATAGATCATATATAAAAAATTTCAGCTCTCTAGCTCAAAATTCGATTTTTTCCAAAATTTTGTTTTTTTGAGTTTGTGTTCGTGTCTGTGGGCGGATTTCAAAAATTCTTAAACTTGATTATTTCGGGACCCTAGAGAGTATATGGTTAAAATTTCAGCTCTCTAGGTCCAGTTTAAAGGCCTAATTTTTGCCGACGGACGGACGGACGGACGGACGGACGGACATGGCTAGATCGACATTACTATCGATGCTGATCATAAATATAGTAACTTTTAGGAGTCTACGGGCAATATTAAGGTATGTTACAAACTATGCGTCAAAATTAATATACCCCTAGAATAGGGTATAAAAATAAGGTGTTTTGGATTGCCAGGTAAATTTTTAAGATGCTGGAATACGCAAGACGCTATATCATTTCCACCACGGTTAGCATCAGATTCATTCCACATATAACAATAAGCTTGGTTACTAACGCATTCATGAATAGATAAATTGTATGTCCACAGTTGACGCTTGTAAAAAGACACATTCGTCCGTAAAAATGGTGTGGGCAAACATTGTTGAAGATCAAATGTGAAAACTTGAATTGAATCATTGGACTTAGCTTCTTCTTTATCTTTTTCTTTGCTTTTGTATGCCAAATCAGCAGCCTTATGGTGTTCTTCTTGCTCCTGTTTAAATTTTATATTTTCGTCATTGGTTCCTATATCTAGTTTAGCTTTTAATGTTTCACATTTATGGCACGTATCAAGTTTTGGTTTCTTAAATTTAATATTCATCGTCTTAAAAACTTTAGAATAACTTGATATTGAAGCAACAGAATCATATTTTTCACAATAAAAGCGATACATAGTTGTTAAAGTTAAATCACTGTGGAAGTATTTCTGATTAGTGTCTCTCCTGGTGTAATGAGATTCGTAAGCCGGGAAACTTTTAATGTGATCCCGAATCTCATTTATCTTTTCCTTTGTGAGTTTATTGGAAGAAAATTGACCTCGTCTATCTGGCTCAGTTGTTGTTCCAGTTGATTCTAGCTTCTTTTTCACTACCGTTTTTATAAATTGTTCGGATTCGGATAATGTAGAGCGAAAACATTTTTGACACACAGGAACTCTAACTCCACGGACTTCTAGGAAGTAATTGTTCGTAAATTTCCTGTTTCTTGGCTTCAGTGGATGTTTTGAATTCCGTTTAAACTTTGTTTCTTGAACAACAATCAAACCACAAACGTACGCATGCCGCAATTTATACATTCCAAGAGCCCAGTACTTTTCGAAAATGTTTTTTTGGTCTTCTGAACTAATCTTTTCTTTACATTTTTTCCGACAGTCCTGTAAGGCTTGAAATTCTCTTGCTTTTATAATTTTCCCAGTTGTTGTTCTGTAAGTTTTGCCCGTATTTCTCTTAATTTTTTTTATTGCTCTATTCTCTTTTTCTTCTTCAGCAATATTTTCCTGTACATTATATTTTACCACTATCGCTATCAGAGCCAGGAATAAAATCCGGATCTTTGACACTATCGTCGTCATTGTCAACGTCAAAGAAACTGAAAAGTCCCGAGATATTGTCTACATTAAATTCTATGCCATAATTGAAAGATGACGCTGTTTCATTCAAAACATGGCTTTCAAAACCATTGGTATTTTCAAGAACGTTCTGCATATTCGGCCTTTCTGTTGAAAATTTAAAGTCACTTCAACTATCTACTAATCTAAATCGAAAAAACGTACCTTCTGCGCTACAACTTTGGACACTAGATATACTCTGCTCATTACCTAAAATATGAGCAGGATGATTTTTATTGAGAGCTAGCGACAATATTTTCCTGGAGCGATTCATTGTTTTTATAAAATTCACTGCACAAATGTTTAAAAACTTAATTTGTAGGAACATACACGTGTACACCTTAATCACTTTCTGACAAATACCTTATCAAACAAAAATATTCCTCTTCCTGTTTCTTCGTTGAATAAAAATTGGAGAAATCCATACGAACGAGAACTGCGCTTTTTGACCGTTATTTTTATTTCATTTTAACTTAAGTATCCTGTTTGAACACGATTTACATTCGCAAAAATAACTTATGTCGATATAGGATTCGATTTGCAGACCACTCGAATTAGTAAAATAGCTTATGTTACATAAGCTAATTTACCGAATTAAGTTTTGTTTAATATGCATTTTTTTAAAGTAGCTTATGTCAACATAGGGAAAAGAACGGTTAAAGTTGCCATGCGGATAAAACAGCTTATGTCAATATAAGGATTATTTTTTCATGAATTCAATAAGTGAAACTAGCTTATGTTAGGATTTAAGTTGTTTTGCCAAATAGGATTTGTATTTAATATTCTATTTAAGAAAATTATCAGACATAAGCTATTTCAAATAGTGCTACTTTTGTCGAAGCGACTTAAGCTATTATAAAATGTTGTTATAAAATCTTTATTTGTTAACGTAGAAATACGAAACCCAGATAAAAAAAAAGTTTCTAAACTACGTAATTAGATAAAAAACTCAATTTTGGTTTAAGTCGACATAAGCTACTCTAACTTATTGCCACAGAATTTATTACCTACAAATACCAAATAAAAAATTGTTTCAATTTCATTAAGATTTAGCCGTGAATTTAATTTTGTTAATTTTCAGAGTAAAAGGGATAATGCCCGAAAAACTGGGCCCGGACTTGGGAAGAACAGCGTTATGGATGAAGCTGACTTGGCCATTCTCGATATTCTGGAATCAGACTCACGTGTGGTAGATGGACTCAATTTGCCAGAAAGCTATGGAAATTCAGAAAATCTACCATTAGATAGAGATAGAGATAGATAGATAGATTCTTTATTTTTTCATCATAAAGTTTACAAATTGGTATACTTAAGAATAAGGACATGGCAATACTGCCGTCTGCCTGAGATGACATTTCATAATATGATTTAAAAATAAAAGAAATAATAAAAAGCAAAAATTTTAAAATATAAAGAAAAGGAGAAAAAAAAAAGAAAAAAAATGTTTAACAAAAGATATGAAGAAATATTATTATATAAAACAATGATATCAATTTTAACGTGATTTGAAACACAAAATATTATACAATTTGGTTAATTTGATTAGCTGTTAATACAAAATTTTATCAATTTTAACGTGATTTGAAACACAAAAGAGATATTATCAAATTTAGTATGATCAGCAACAAAACAATAAATAGTTAGGTATAAAATTTGGTCAAAACTGCAATAAGCGGGTAATCGACTAAGTTTAATATGTGAAACTGTTACGGTAAGAAAGAGCATGTTGGCAATATTTAAAGAGGCTGAGCCAGCCCATTGCTCGATTTGAAATTTCAAAAAGTTTGTCCAAAGATATAAAACTTTCCCGAAAATGCAACCGGCGAATTTCTTGTAGAATAGGACAAGCAGCAACGAAATGGTATATATCCTCATTCGCTCTTCCGTTACATAGATCACATAGCTGGGGCAAGTCTGATCGATGAGGTATAAAGTTCAAATTTAAAATTTCAACTCTTGCTCTAAAAATAATACTTATAACCGAGGCTGAAAATTCATTACTAAAGTAAGAGACTTCCGAGGGCAGTTCATGGTTTAAATGACTATAAATAGCTCTTGAAGTAGACGAAGATTCTCTGGAAAGGTTATCCAGAAACATTTTGTGATCCACCTTAGCAACCACATCAGAAAACTGAGCCTGCCAATCGGTCACATTAGTTTCTGTTAAGTTTAAACTTGTTTCGTAAGCTAAAGCTAGTTCGTTCCAGTTTTTAAACGGGGAAGCATTCACTCGAAGTAATTTTCTTAAGATGATTTTGTGAAGACAAGTTTCACTTCTTTTCATCACTCTAGTAATGAAGTTCGCACTTGCCTTCAAATTTTGTATATATATAGGGACTATTCCAGACTCTACATATATGGCGTAGTTGGGTGTTGAGTTAGGCAAACGAAATATCCTCTTAAAAAAGTTCCTTTGTACAGTTTCAAAAGCTTCGAAGTGTGTGTATCCGACGGGTTGGACGCCATATGCCATGCATGCATTTACTGTCGCGTTGAAAACTTTGTACTTGGACGTTAAATCAACATTTTGGTTCGAAAAAAACTTTGGCCACATTATATTAAGAGCCAATTTAGCTTCGTTGCTTTTTTGTTTGGAGTGCTTTAGATAGCTTAAATTGTAGGTCAAGAGGACACCCAAATATTTAAACTCCTGTACAACCTCAATGTGTGTATTGTTTAGAGACCATTTTTCTTCCGCTCGCCTTCTTGATTGTCTCTTTTCAAATATAACAATCTTAGTTTTTTGGGTATTAATTTGCAAGCCCCAAGACTCGCAAAATGAACTTAGACGGTTTATTTGCAATTGAAGCGTGAAAGGATTATCAGCAAGCATAACTAGATCGTGCGCGTACAACAGGACTTTGATTATAATGTTAGCAAAATTAACTCCACCCGGAAGAAGCTCGCAGACATCATCTATGAACAGGGCAAATAATAATGGGCTGAGGATACAACCCTGAGGAACACCTGTAATTGTATCAAATCGATTTGAAAATGTGAAACCGTCCCATACCCTTGCATTTGTTGACGAAATAAGACTTGCATACACTTCGAGAAACTTTCTTGACAAACCAATGCAAGAAAGTTTGTATATTAAAGCTTGTCTATTGACTTTATCGAATGCAGCTTTAAAATCAACAAAGCAAGTGTATAGTTTCTTTTTTCTATCTATAAATTGTTGAGCAATGCTTGAAATGGCCAAGATATGATCCATGGTTGAAAAACCTGGGCGGAAACCGGCTTGAAAGATGCTCAAAAGACTGTTATCCTCAATCCATTTTGAGAGCCTTTCATATAGGATTGCAGTGAAAGTTTTTCTTATTGAATTTAAAATTGAAATACCTCTATTGAAATATCGCAGCGTTAGCATCACCTTTTTTAAAAATGGCAAAAATTACAGATTCGTTGAATCTGTTAGGGACACATCCATCATTGTACACTTTGTTATAGAAAGACACGAGGTAGTTTTTAAAATCAATAGTGCTGTTTTTATAAAACTCGACTGGTATGCCGTCTAGGCCAGGAGCCTTGCTGTTTTTCAATCTTTGGAGCGTTACTTCCAATTCGGGCAATGAGAATTCTAAATCCAGCTCGTTGACTCTAGTATCAGGTAGCGCGTAATCAAAGGTATGAAGGTATTCATCAGCTGAGAGTAGAGTTTTAAAATGAGCTGCTAACGTCTCAGCTTTTAAAGAGAACTTCATACCCTGATTGCGCCCACCAAGATTGCACACTGTCTCCCAAAATATCTTTGAGTTTGTGCAGTTTTCCAATTTCTTAGCCACGTTTTTTAAATAAGTGATTTTCTTAACTGAGCACATTTTTTTAAAATCATTATTAACGCGAAGATAGATGTTTTTGAAAAATTGAGAATTGGTCGTTCTAAACAGTTTTAAGTAAACGAACGAAAGTTTACGGAGATTTGTGCAATCCTTATCAAACCATACATTTTTAGCTACAAAAGTGTGTGTACTCTTCAACGCAAAAGGGGCTGCGGTCTTTATAACCCGTTCTATACTTTCACATACCACTTCAGACGAGACTGCGGTTTGTTGGGGCAGAGATAGTAAGTGCCGAGAAAGGAGGCTTCTATAGAGGGTTGCATTGTTCTCCGACCACTTCAGCTTATTAAAACTAGAAGGTGTAGCTTGCTGGTTTAACTCCTTTAGCTGAATTTTAATTACAATTGGAAAATGAGCCGAGTAGTTGACTAGTGCAACTTCAAAGTCATCGATAATCTACCATTAGCTGAGTCTAATTCCATAATATTGATGACAGAGGAAACACCTGCCCACCCACCTCCAAACCCAAGAGAAGAGGAAGAGCTCTACCAAGTTTCCAAGTGAAACTTTGGATAGAGAGAAGAAATGTCGTCTGGAGCTCCTGGAGGTTGAAGTTTACCACAGGAAACTTCAATGCCTGAAATTGGAGAGGGAGCTGCAACTTCCAGCCTCTGCCATAACTCGCGAAATTGCAGCGGCAGTAACGCCGAGGAGTCTGTTGTTTGAGGAGTTTTAAGTTTTTTGTTTTATGTTTAGTTTTGTGTTTAGTTTTATTTATTATTATTTTTACTAAACTAGTACTATTTTCCTATTTATTATTAGTTGTTATTTTTTTTTTTTTTTTTTTTCTTTTTTTTTGTTTCTGAATAAACAATACGTGAATTCCATATTTTTGTTTCTTATATTATTTATTCTCAGAGATCTTAATCTCAAACCCCAAAAATACCCCAAAAAAACAACGCTTTTGCAGTGGAAAAAGGTCAAAGCCAAGAAAAACAATTTTATTTCGAAACAATGGGGAAAAGTCCACTCGCATGATCCATATTTTTAAGGGCATCATTTTCTTTTTCAGCATTTTCCAGATCGAATTCCTCGATTTCATTGTCAGTGTCTTCAGTGGGTTGCATGTTTTCACTACTGCTTTCGATGCTACAGGCAATATTGTGTAAGATGGCACAAACAATAACAACCTTACCAGCAAACTTACGCCTCAGTCGCAAATAATTTAAACACGGAAATCTTTCTTTAGAATGCCAAAACTATTTTCAATTATGCGCCGCGTTTTTTTGTGACAACGATTGAAAGCCTCTTCAGCAGGGCTATCGGGATTTAGGCGTAATGGTGGTATCAACCAGTTTTTACGAGGGCGGGTCAATAAGTTCGTGACTTTTTGAACTTCTGACCTCTTTACTGAAACGGCAACACTGCTCCTGTCAACAAGCATCTATCAGTTGACTCCTGTCAAAATTTAAACTTGCTGCGTCAGTTAGTTTGTGTTTGACAGCTATTTTTATCAGACTACTCACTAATTTGAGGAGAAAATGGAAAAAAGTGAATTTCGTGTGCTTATTAAGCATTCTTGCGAAAAAAAACCATTACCGAGACAAGGCTAAGCTTGAAAAATACTATGGGGACTCTGCACCATCGATTTCAATGGTAAAAAAGTGGTTTACTGAATTTCGTTGTGGCCGTACAAGCACTGAAGATGCCGAACGTCCTGGACGCCCAGTTGAGGTCTCTACACCCGAAACAATCGAAAAAATTCACGATATAGTGTTGGCCGACCGAAGATGGAAAGTGCGAGAGATTGTGGAAGCCGTATGGATCTCGCATGGCTCAGTGGTTTCAATTTTGAATGATCACTTGGGCATGAGAAAGCTTTCCGCAAGATGGGTGCCGCGTTTGCTCACAGTCGACCACAAACGCAATCGTGTAACAACTTCACAGGAAGGTTTGGCGTTGTTTAATCGCAATATGGAGGAGTTTTTGCGCCGTTTTGTAACCGTGGACGAAACATGGATCCATCACAACACACCAGAGGCCAAACAACAGTCAAAACAGTGGGTTTCTAAGGGTGAATCGGCGCCAAGGAAGGCCAAGGTGGGTTTGTCAGCCAATAAAGTTATGGCGACTGTTTTTTGGGATGCACGCGGTATAATCCACATTGACTGCCTTCAAAAGGGAAGAACAATCAATGGGGAATATTATGCCAACTTATTGGACCGATTCAATGACGATTTGAAAAAAAAACCGACCTCATTTGGCCAAGAAAAAAGTTCTTTTTCACCAAGACAATGCAAGGGTGCACACATGTGCAGTTGCCATGGCAAAAAACCATGAATTGGGCTATGAATTGCTCCCTCATCCACCCTATTCTCCAGATTTGGCTCCGAGCGACTACTTCTTGTTGCCAAACCTGAAGAAATGGCTTGGTGGAAAAAGATTTGACTCCAATGATGAAGTCATCTCGCAAATAAAGGCCTATTTTGAGGACCTCGACAAATCATTTTTTTTTGGAAGGGATAAAAAAATTGGAGAAGCGTTGGACAAAGTTTATAGAGCTCAAGGGAGACTGCGTTGAAATATAAAAAAAAAAATTTATCAAAAAATCTGTGTTTTATTCCAAAAGTCACGGACTTATTGACCCGCCCTCGTAAGTCCGTAACCACTATCACCCAAATCAACAGCATCCGGAAATGGTCTCCATCCATTGTCAAATCATTGACTTACAACCAAATTCCGTAACACCCTTGAGTCGTGAACGCTGCCCGGCCAACTTGCATTTACACTGTAAAATGTGTAGTCTGGACCGCAAATCATCATCACATTCAATGAGGACCATGCCGGTCCACATATCCTTCTTCGTGTTATGTAGGCGCATCAATTTTAATGATTGTGTCATTCACGCAACCACACGCACCGATCATAAAAAAACTTTTCAGCAATACCACTGACGTCATTGCACTATGTTTTGAAATAAAACGTCTATTATAACGTCGACAACTCTATGGATGGTTCTGCAAACTGTTGATTTTGCAACACCATGCATTGCTGCAACACCATGGTACTGGCAACCATTTCCGAGCCAATGCAAGCACAGTAGCAGTTGATTTTCAACCGACAAAGCATGATTGCGCTGTGTATTGTGCTCTAATTTTTCACCAATTTTATTTAAAAGGAAGTCAACTTGAATTTTATTTAAACGAAAGCACTCTTTAAATTTGTCCCGAAAAATTAATTCGGTCTCTATAATTTTTTTTTATAACCGCCGCCGTCTTCACTATCGCCGAACAAAAACTCACGTCTTAACATTTTGAAAGCTTCACTAGTTATAACAATATGAATTTGTAAGGCGATCGTTTACCTTGCAAACTTTTGACAAATTTACCAAAATTTGCTTTGCAAAAATAGAGTTTACAGTTTTTGTGGAACGAAACAGCATAATTATTTGCAAAATCTTTGCAAATTACACTTTCAAATATTAACTTTTCACTTTGCACAAGAGAACGTACGTGGAACAGAAATTGCAAAGAGAATATAAAAATTGCAAAGATTTTGCAAATTACACTTTCAATTTTAACTTGTCACTCATCAAATTTTATTGCTTTTAGGAACGCAAAGTTTTGCAAATTGACGAAAAATTGCATATTTGCAAAGTGAAAAGTTGATAATTTGTTTTGTGGAATAGGGCCCTGGTAGTCACTACATCAACTCTGGGAGTCGTGCGAAATAAAAGACAGAAAAAAATCTCACTGGACAAAATCCCCCAAGAAAACAAACCCAACTAGCTACCCCAAACTTTTAATCAAATTACAGCTACATAAGGTTGAGCATTTTTTAACTTTCTCGTAAACTGTTATACTCACTTATTTAAGGTGGCGCTACAGTCCGGGGTGGACCTGGGACTCAACCAACAAGCGTCTCCAGCCAGCACGATCTTTGGCCAGCTGTCTGCAGTTTCGCACGCTTAGTTGGTTTAGGCCCCCTTCCACTTGCGTGCGCCACCTGAGTCGCCGTCTTCCTCTACTGCGCCGTCCCTCGGGAGTGAATTCGAAAATCTTCCGGGCCCGAGCATTCACGTAAATTCGCTCTACATGACCCAGCCACCTCAGTCGTTGGATCTTCACTCTTCTGGATAAGTCGATGTCGCTATACATGTATCTCCTCCTCCATTCACCGTCTATGCAGAGGGGACCAAAAATTACTCGAAGGATTTTCCTCTCAAAACAACCAAGAGTGACCTCATCCGCCTTTGATAGAGTCCATGCCTCTGCACCATAGAGAAGGACTGGGATTATTAGCGTCTTATAAAGGGTCACTTTAATTGTTCGAGAGAGGGCTCTGCTACTCAATTGCTTGCTTAGCCCAAAAAGCAGCGGTTGGCAAGAGTTATTCTTCGTTTAATCTCATACAGACAAAGTCCTTAACCACCTCAAAGTTATATCTGTCTATAGTGACATTCTGTTCAAGACGTCGGTGTTGGGTGTCCTTTCTTGATAAAAGCATATACTTTGTCTTGCCCACATTGATCGCCAAACCTATCTTCGCGGCCTCCGTCTTAATAGTCACTAACAAGCCAGTGACATCCCGCTGTGTACTGCCGATTATGTCGATGTCGTCGGCGTAGGCGAGTAGATGGACGGACTTTTGAAAGATCGTGCCTCCGGTTTTAGCATTTGAGTTTTGCACTATTCTTTCAAGACGTCACATTGTCTTAATCCTTTTTTGACATCGAAGGTCTTGGTGAATTCTTTACCGACCTTGATGGAGCAGCGTGCATTCTCCATTGGCATCCTGCACAAACGGACGAGTTTGGCAGGGATGCCAAAACCAGACATTGCTCTGTATAGCTCGTCTCTATAAATGCTGTCATAGGCGGCCTTAAAATCGATGAAAAGGTGGTTGGTATCGATTTAGACTTCCTGAGTTTTCTCCAAGATCTGCCGCAGTGTGAATATTTGGTCGATGGTAGACTTTCCTGGCGTGAAGCCACACTGATAGGAACCAATCAGGTTGTTGACGAAAGGCTTCAGGCTTTCACACAGCACTGCAGATGCGATCTTGTAGGCGATGTTAAGAAGACTAATAACTCTGTAGTTGGGAGGGTCTCATTTTTTGAGGATCGCGCCAGCAATGCTGAGGTTCCACTCATCGGGCATACTTTCCTCCGACCATATTTTACAGATGAGTTGGTGCATGCTCCTAACCAAGTCATCGTCTGCCCAGCGGCTTTGTTGGACCTACGCTTAGATATGCCTATTTTTAATTCGTCCAGGTCGGGTGGACGCAATTGTTGGTCTCCATCGTCCATCGGTGGTTGGGTGTTTGTGAATCGGGTAGGCGCTGATTGGCATCAACCTTGCAGTGCATATCTGTTGTAACTTTTCATACGCATCAATTGCTTATTTGACCTCCTAGTGGTAACCACCAGGTACTGATCTACCTATCCGGGCGTGACTTGCTGAACTTATAAGCGCGAGTGTTAAATGCGAAGAAAATATCAACACTATAATGCTCTGTCGGAAAGACTGACTGAACGAGTCTCAGAAGTCTTCCATGAGCTCCTCAGAAAGAGAACGTGCGGCGGATGAATTCATTACACTGAATCAACGGTGCGGTGTCGTCAATAGTCAAAATGACAGTTACCTTACTTGAGCTACTTCGACATATTTGGAGCTGAGGCCAGTGAGGATTTTTCCAGGACTAGTCAGGGTCCTGAAACAGAGATGGTGGCGGATGATCGCTTTTTGCACCAACGGCAGCTCTCACATCCGCGAAGTGGGTTACTGACACCGGAGGAATACGGGCCCTTTAATCCAATGGGTCCAACAAATGGCCTGGCCTTCCAGGTGGGTTGTACGCCGGGGTAACCGCCTGACTGCGTAAAACATATATAGTTACGAGGCAACAGCAAGCCCTTTGGATACGTATGATTTTACTGTTGACGAACCTGGCAAACTGTTATACATATACTAAAGAGAAAGATGTTGCAATCCATCTGCCACCGAGGCTCCACTAACACTGGGCGAACGGTTTTTTTTTAAACTTCGTATTTTCGTTTTCTTGGCTTATGACTCGCGGCCTTTGTTTTTTGTTTATTCTATCATTTTAAAGAATGGTACCCACTATACAACTGGTTTTATTGTTTTTGAAATAAAAAGCATTTGAGGTTAACGTAAGAAAATTGGGTACTCAGCTTTTGCAAAAATACCCGGACAACGGTACTTTACAAAAATGTCAATACAGATATCAAAAACATAGCAAATTGTGACTAAGACAATTTACACAGCCGCTAATACTAACATTTGGAAACTTTTTGTACATTACAATCTTTGAAATATTTGTTCATAATTTTTTTTATTCGTACAACAGTTTTTTTTTTTAATTTTCGAAAATTAATTTATTCTCAAAAAACGGCTCTAAGGGTTTTGAAAAATGTTGATGTCTTGAATAATTGGGTTGAGTGTCAAAAGATGGCTTACTATGTTTTTCCCAAATGACTCGATTTAATATATACTTTAGGAAACCAACAATATCTCAAAAATAGGCGAGGTAATTATATATAATCTTAATTACCTACTTACTTAGGTGGCGGTAAAGTCCGGGGTGGACCTGGGCCTCAACCAATACGCCTCTCTAGTTAGAACGATCTTTGGCTAACTGCCTCCAGTTGCGCACTCCAAGTTGGTTGAAGTCGCCTTCCATTTGCGAGTTCCACCTAAGGCAAAGTCTTCCTCTACTGCGTTGCCCTCCGGGTTGGAATCGAAGACTATTCGGGCCGGAGCGTTGGTGTCCGTTCGCTCGTAGAGATTCGCTGTTAAATCTCCTCCTCCAAAGCCCGTCAACACAAACGGGACCGAAAATCAATCGAAGAATTTTGCGTTCGAAACGACCAAGAAGATCTTCATCCGCTTTTGCTAATGTCCACGTTTCTGCGACGTAGAGCAGGACTGGGATGACGAGGGTCGTATTTAGCATATATTTTGTTTTGCCCTCATTCACCACTAAACCCATTTTTGCCGCTTCTGTGCTAATACTTGCAAACGCACCAGTGAGAGCTCGCTGTGTTCTGCCAATTAGGTCAATGTCGTCAGCATATGCTGATTGGGTAGGGGCTAGAATTTACCCGAGGTAGGCATGCCTGTCGTAAGAGGCGACTAAAATCCAACCTCCGTATACCGAGCGTATAGTGTATACAAAAAATGCAATGAACAAAACGAAACGATTAATTACCCCAGGTGGCAGTCCAGCTTTACTGGAAAATCCACCCTCTTCGGAGGTCGGCTCTACGGATTCTGGGGAGAGCCGCTTATTGCAATCCATTGACCCTTTTATTAAAAGTTCAAGGGTATCTCAATCACCTCCATCAAGATCGAATAACCCCGGGAAAAGAAGTCCGCCGGGAGCGCCAGCGCGTGAAAAACAGGACTCAGTGAAAAATACAAGTTTTGAGGAAGAAAATAAAGCACTCCGAATCAAGCTTAAGGAAATGGATCTACTCTATCAAGATCTTAAGAAAGAGATAGATCTGTTAAAAGAAGAAAATAAGGTCCTAAGGAACACTTATTTGCAGAAAGAACGCGAATGTACTCCTCCACGCCTAGCTAGTCCGGAATACCACACCGACGAAGAAGAGCTAGCACGCGAAACGAATCGGGTCCCTAAGAAAAGACCCACTAAAAAAAGGAGAGCTGGTTCTTCGCCCGAAGTCGAGTCCCCAAAAGAACAAAAGCGTAAAGTACCGCAAGAAAAACAACTCAAAGCGCAAATTCGCGCACCGCCTCCAATAAATGTCGTTGGTGCAACGGAGTATAATAAGTTGCACAGCCTCCTTAAAGGAACGTTAAAATCGAAATTTAAGGTCACATCTTTGAGGAATAATGCGTGGAAAATTAACGTTGATAACCACGAAGACTACCGGGCAATTTCTCACAAGTTAAATGCCGAGAAGTTCCAGTGGTATACTTTCGAAATAAAGTCTGAAAGGCCACATCGTGTTGTAGCAAGGGGACTCCACCCCTCATGCACCAAAGAAGAGGTTATTAACGACCTCCAAGCCAAAGGGTTTAAAATTCTTGATGCCGTTAATATCATCAAGAAGGAGAAGCAACAAACGGAAGAAGATAGGGATATCCTGGTAAGGCGTGGACTTCCGCTCTTTATGCTTACCTTCGATAGGTCTGATAACATCGAAGATATATACCGAATTAAATCTATAGTAAATATTGTGGTAAAAATCGAGCCTATGCGTAGAAATTCGAAAATAATTCCACAGTGCAAACGTTGCCAAGAATTTAATCATACGCAAATGTATTGCAAAAAAGAGCCGCGATGTGTGAAATGCGCCGGAAATCACTTTTCCCAAGACTGTAGAGGAAATAAACAATCCTCCGCTACCTGTGCTAATTGTAAGGGAAAGCACCCGGCAAATTATAGAGGTTGTGAAGTAGCTAAGGAGTTGCAAAAACGGAGAGATGCGTTCCTCAAGCCTCAAAATAGGAATACAAAACCGTTAGCCAAGCCAAAGTCTAAGACTGCCCAGGAGGTAGTAGGCAATACAAAACCTCCGGTTCAAGAGCGCAAAAATGTCAGAGAAAGAGAGACAACAGAAAAGCCCTCAACCTCTGTTGTCAAAAGAAACGCTATTGAAAAGTTACCATCAGGAAAGCCATCGAATAGTGGCCCTCGGACAGCCAGAGTGCAGACCTACGCTCAGGCCGCGGCATTCGAAGGAGCAAAAAACGTTGAAACTTCGCCGGACCCTGTTTCTCTCGTTTTCTCAGTTATTCTCGAGAAACTTGAAGAACAAAGTAAAATAAATAAAATTATTCTCGATCGGCTGGTTAAGTTCGAAAATAATTCATGGAAAACGCGCACTTCAAATACAACATGAATGAAAAACCAATGTTAAAAATATGCACTTGGAATGCAAACGGACTTTTGCAAAAACTTGACGTATTGGAAATATTCATACGTGAGAAAGATCTTGACATTTGCTTGATATCTGAAACTCACGCAAAAAAGGGATCGAATCTAAAAATAAAAGGATATAATGATTTCCACGCTTGTCACCCTTCGGGAAACGCGAGAGGTGGATCATCATTGTTTATTAAAGACTGCATTGAACAATACGAAGACCTGAAGATAGAGCTTGAAACTATGCAACTGTGCACGATTCGAGTAAAAAATAGTCAGCGTACTCTTAGAATTTCATCTATCTACTGTCCACCGCGTTCCGCGCTTAAAAAAAAAAGTGATTACACGAACTTGCTTAAATCGCTCAAACCAAATTTCATTATTGGCGGCGATTTTAATGCGAAACACACGTTCTGGGGTTCTAGATACATCTCGCGAAAAGGTAGAATGCTCTATGGGGCAGGTATGGAGTACAGTTGCGATTTCCACTCGACGGGCAAACCGACCTACTGGCCAACTGATACTTCAAAAATACCTGATCTGATAGATTTTTTCGTCGTGAAAGGAATAACTACCAACCACATTAAAATTGAAGAGAGCTTTGATCTGTCATCTGATCATTCACCGGTTATTTTAACATTGAGCGTAAAACTAGCCAATAACCTAGAGCCAGCGAGATTAACTGGTAGATCAACTAACTGGGAAGGCCTTAGGGACGAAATTGAAGAGAATGTTGAACTGAGCGTTCCACTTACGACACCCTATGAACTTGAGGCTGAAGTTGATCGCTTCGTTGAGATCGTACAGCTCGCCTCCTGGAATAATACGCCTAATCCAAGAAAAACGCCGGCTAAATACGGCTTACGATATCCTCGAAAAATAAAAGAATTGGTCAACGAAAAAAGGAAGGCGCGTAAAAAATGGCAACAGAGTCGCGCTCCGCAACATAAAGCACATTTGAATTATTTGTGCAATTTGTTGAAGACAGCTATTAAGGATTTTAAAAATCGGGCGATAGGTTCCTACCTTGAAAATTTAACAGCGAAAAAAGATTCCAATTATTCACTTTGGAAAGCTATAAAAGGCACCAAAAGGCCTAAAATCCCCGCGCCGCCAATTAAAATAAATCAAAATGAATGGGCAAGGGAAGATAAGGAAAAAGCGGACGTTTTTGCCGCCCATCTAGAAGAAACCTTTAAACCGTACGATGGTCAAGCGGTCCACGACAATATTAATAGGACGGAATTACTACCTGACAATTTAACACTCACAAGTGCAACGCTAAGGGAACTAAAACTTGAAATCGAATCTCTAAAACCTAAGAAAGCTCCTGGTTATGATTTGATCACTGGAGAAGTTCTCAAAGTCCTACCAAGAAAAGCATTAATTAAGCTTCTTCAGATTATAAATGCGGCACTCAGACTAAAACACGTGCCGAGCCAATGGAAAGTTGCGGAGGTCATAATGGTTTTAAAACCAGGAAAACCGCCAAATGAAGTAAAATCATATAGACCAATTTCCCTCCTTCCAGTGATATCCAAAGTTTTCGAGAGAATACTATCAAGACGAATACAACCGGTTATAGAAGAAAATAATCTTATCCCTGACCACCAGTTTGGGTTCAGAACCAAGCATTCGACGATTGACCAAGTGCATAGAATTACTGACGTAATCGAGAAAGCATTTGAAGAAAAAAAGATATGCTCAAGCGTATTCCTTGACGTCTCACAAGCCTTTGATAAGGTGTGGCACGACGGCTTAAAATTTAAATTACGACAAGTTCTTCCCGTATGCCTATATGATATTCTAGAATCATATCTCGGGAATAGACTCTTCCGTGTTCGAAATGGGAACGAATACTCGGAGCTCAAAGAAATTTCGACCGGCGTACCGCAAGGTAGCGTCCTCGGGCCGCTTCTCTATCTCTTATATACACGCGATATACCAAGAGAAGATGAAACTACCCTTGCTACGTTCGCCGACGACACCGCTATCCTTGCAGTAGGTAATACAGTTGAAGAAACGACTGCAAAACTACAAATCGCACTGAATAAGGTAAATGAATGGACGAGGGACTGGCGGATCGCCCTCAACGAAACTAAATCTGTTCACGTGAATTTCACGTATAAGAAAACTAATGACTTGCCAATTTTCCTAAACATGTCCCGAATACCCTTTGCAAACGAGGCCAAATACCTGGGAATGACTCTCGACGCAAAGCTAAAATGGAGTTCGCACGTGAAAATGAAACGTAAAGAACTCGATATCAAATATATAGAAATGTACTGGTTCCTCGGAAAACATTCCCAGCTCAGTACCGAGAACAAACTGCTTTTATACAAGCAAGTGCTAAAGCCGGTGTGGACCTACGGTATACAACTTTGGGGTTGTACCAACAAAACAAATGCCAATATTTTACAAACTTTTCAAAATAAAGTGCTTAGAGAAATTGTACAAGCACCATGGTATATTAGAAACGACGATATCCACAGGGATCTCGGAATTCCAACAATCGAAGCTGAAACTAGAAGCTTCGCGAGAAAGCATAGAAACCGACTAATCGGACATACCAACAATACAGTCCGACAAATCTTAGATGAGAGCAATTTATTGCGCCGACTACAAAGAACGAAACCGTTCGACTTGGCAAGATAAGATTAACCGCGCCTAAATTGCGGAACATGCAGGATCTTTCATTGGAAAGTAACCTGTCAAAAGTTATTATTTCGTGATAGAAAAATTGCTTGATAAGTTATATCTTAGTTGCAGTACCCATCAATCTATCGAAGTGAGGTGTTTTTAGTCAGTACAAATCTGACACTACTATGAGCACGCGCTTGCTATTCTCATAGTGTCTTTGGAAGATCTTCACCTACCCTCTTACAAAAAAAAAAAAAAAAAAAAAAAAAAAAAAAATATATAAATCAGTCGACTCCGTGATTGATGCAAACGAAGCCACCAACTATCCCACGGAATTTTTGAATTCTTTGGATCAGGCTTGCCTCCACACAATTTGAAATTAAAAGTCGGCACAGTGATAATTTTGCTGCGCAACCTAAATGCACCAAAACTTAGCAACGGTACGCGTTTGATTGTGAAGAATCTAAAATCAAATATTATTCAAGCGACGATTTTGATTGGAAAATTTAAAGGCGCAGATGTTCTTATTCCGCGGATTCCACTTATTCAGAAAGATTTGCCTTTCGTATTTAAGCGTCTTCAATTTCCCGTACGTCTCGCTTTTGCTATGACAATTAATAAGTCACAAGGACAATCGCTGGATGTGTGTGGCATAAATTTTGAATTTCCATGTTTCTCACATGGTCAATTGCATGTGGCGTGCTCACGTGTCGGCAAACTTCGCGCTTTGTACGTGTACGCACCCGATAATGGAACGGAAAATGTTGTTTAAAATAAAGCACTTCAGTGAAAAAGCGGTAGGTTGGCCGACAAGTAAATCGATACGGTTTTTGGAATTGTATTTAATTTTAATATAACTTTTGAATAAAGAATTTTAATTGACCGGATTACATGAAGCGAAAGCTCGGAATTATTAATTTCATTACCTACCTACATTAACGAATTTGGGCGGAACGAAGTTCGCCGGGTCAGCTAGTATTATATATAATACTAGCTGCACCCGCCCGGCTTTGCCCGTGCCCGAGAATTCTATTGGCCAATATGTTCGAGTAGACTTACTTATTATTGTCTATAGCGGGTATCTGGCGTACCTATGTTGCTGCCCCTAAAAAAAGAAGACCGATTTTGACCAAACTTCACAGAATCACTCTCAGGCCAATACCGAAGATTGCCTGATTTGAGCTCAACCTATTCCGCTTAGGGTAGGTGCTTTTTGTCTGCCAGGCGCTTATGTCAGCTTACTTGTGCGAATCAAACAACAAAGCGAAAGTAAAAAACTTCGATAGAATCGCTTTTCATTCACTTTCACACCGATTGTTATCAATGTGGGAAAAGCAACTTTCCAATGTCCGATTCACAAAAAAAAAAAATGCAAAAAATTCAATAAGAGTTATTTGAATAAAACATTGAACACACGATATCTCAAGAATGAAAGTGCGCACAAACACCACAATAGGCTTGAAACGTTGGTCTGGTCTCCCTCTTTCATATGCGCGTTCGGATAACAAAATAGGTGACGTCTGTACGATGGTTTTTTATATGTGCGGTCTCTGTATCTGCATCGGAATTTACACGCATATGCACATATGCATGTGTACTCACTCAAATGCCCATAATTCACACACCGATGCAGATACAGATATTGCACATACCAAACATCCTTTGTACAGACGTCACCTTTCATGGAAACAAATTTCATTGGAATCGGTAAACGCGTTTGGCCAAACAGCGGCAACAAACTCAAATATGGATTGATTTTTATATATATACAAGGTGGCGCAAAAATAACCTTTCGATGTTTTTTGGCTGTAATTTAAAAAAAAAATTAAAAACTTTGATTCTTCTTGTGGATTATTTTTATTTGGTCTTTTAATTTTTTTTACATCAAGTCGAGAATATGATGTCATGTAAATGGCCGCCGCCACAGTTGATTGTCATTTGAGCCCTTTTTATGGCATTTTCCATCACTTTGGCCAAAACTTCCGGCGATAGGTCCTCACATTGTTGACGGATATTGTCTTTAAGAGCTGCAAGAGTCTGAGGCTTGTTGACATAAACCCGCGACTTCAAAAAGCCCCACAAAAAGAAGTCTGGAGCGGTCAAATCAGGCGATCTTGCTGGCCAGTGCAAATCGCCAAAACGGGAGATTAGGCGCCCGCGAAATGCATCCTTCAGCATATCGGTTGTGGCACGTGCAGTGTGTGCCGTTGCACCGTCCTGTTGGAACCACATGTTTTCCAATCCCAATTCATCAAGTTGCGGCAAAAAGAACTCGTTGATCATTGCTCTGTAGCGCTCACCATTCACAGTAACCGCAACAGGCCCGCAACGTCTTCGAAGAAAAAAGGTCCGATGACTCCTCCAGCGAAAACAGCACACCATACAGTGACTTTGAGCGGGTGTAATGGCTCTTCGTGGGTTACACGAGGATTTTCAGTGCCCCAGAAGCGTAAATTTTGCTTATTTACGTACCCGCTAAGATGGAAATGGGCCTCATCACTCATGATTATTTTTGAAGAAAAATCATCTTCCTCTTGGTGGTGATTAAGGATGGCTTGAGCGTATGTTAGACGCGATTGGCGGTCAGCAGCTAACAGCTGATGCACCGTCTGGACTTTGTACGGAAACATCTTCAAATCTTGTACCAAAATTCGCTGTAAGGACCGTCGACTGATACCCATTTGCGTGGCACGTCGTCTGGTCGATGTCGACGGCGCTTCCATGACATCTTCGGCTACAGCAGTAATATTCTCTGCAGAACGGCTACTCCGGGGTCTGCCACGCCTGGCAGCATCTCGTGTTGTGCCAGTCTCTTCGAGGCGGGCGGCTAAACGTCGCAGTGTTTCACCAGTAGGCGTTGGACGGGTAGGAAATCTGCGACGAAATTCACGTTGTGCCAAAGTCACCGACCGATTATTGCTCAAATAAATTGTCACCAATATTGCGCGTTCTGGAGCAGTGTAGCGTTACATTGTTTATTAACGTGTATTTCGCATGTGTTTACTACACAAATGTCAAAACAGAACTGACATTAGGGGCCAATCGCAAAATTTATAGCATTTTCTGATAGGAGGATTACTTTTGCGCCACCTTGTAGATTAAATTAAATAGTCTTAACTGCGGAAATGAATGACCAGTTTATTCATTTATATTTTTGATTTGAAAATGCTGATTTAGACAGGAGGTCTAATTGAATCGGGTATTCCGAGAAAATATGACCGAGATCCGGCGGCTACGCGAGTATCCATCTTGCAGCCACCCGTGTAGATGGGTAACGTTGCTTCGTTGGCCAAAAATTGACTTTCATGTCATCGTTTTCTGTGACGTCTTTCGATCGTTTAAATTATAATCGATGCAACTTCACTGATTGATTTAAACAATCGATAGAACGATTAGTTAGTCTTTGGATGTTAAATATTTTTCTTTAATGGTTAGTTTGTTACAGAGTTACAGAGGAAACCAACACAAATTAGAAAATCAGTTAAGAGAATACCCTGTGCAACTCAGTAGCTTTTTAAAAATTGTCAACTGTTTCAAGTTTCAACCCGATCATTCCCACCAGAGCATGAGTATATGAGCTGTGCGCCCCAAAAATAGTTTTAGTTTCTCTTATTCAAAAGTACACAGGGTCATAATTCATTACATCCTAAACACTACTAAACACATTTTAATCGTCTGAACTGCAGCTTTCGATGCTATGGCTGACAATGACCATCCGCACAGTCAACTTATTATTGCACTCAACAAAACAACCTGTAGAACATTAACATTCAATTCTCATTTCCACCAAAGTCACCCCTCACAAATATTTAACCTAATTTGATGATTAAGCTATCGTGAAGACATCGGTCAGCAGCGTGACTATTATCAGAGATGATGATGTTTGATGGTCGTTCCATGCACACATTATTACACTTACTTATCCGAGGGAATAAAATCAACATATGTGTATAAATCCCAATTATGAAATTAGTGTAAGTTTCTCCCTGCTGGTCAACGTGTGCAGTTTATCCTGTATGCCCAACTGACCAGGCAAGCAACCCCTTCCGCCAACACGAAATAATCCATGTTAATGGTGATGTTGTGCTGTCCTATCTAGAAGTAGTGGTCAGTGCATGAAGGGAGTGCGACTTTTTTCTTGTTACTTGTAAGAGAAGGGTCGGACCCAGAGTACGGCGCGTGTGTGAAAGTGCCGCAATAAACTGAATTTTGAATGAAGAAACAATTAATCCTAAAGATTCTAGTACGTGCTGTGGGGTCGGAGTCAGACTATATTGTATTTGATTAGCAAAGGAAAACTGCGTTTGGCAGTAATTACCGATTTGCTCTCTTTATTGTATAAAAATTGATTTATCGGATGAAGTGCAAATCAGTTGTTGTCGTGTATTGGACCAATAAAAAGGCGTACTTGGTTTTTCAATGTATAGATACTCGTATTTAGCAATTTTAGAAATACTGAAAACTATTTAAGTTACTAAAAGACAAAAAGGAGACTTATTGGTTAAAATTGAAAGCGCGAATTAATAAAAAAGGGCGGGTGGCTCAAAGCGCATGGGTCGAGCTCTCATACACTCGTCGCCAGTTGAATAGGACACCCTGTTCACTCTATTTGCAATTGTTCATAACTCGAAAGCGGAATGTTAAAATAATAATATTATGCCCGTTATCTTTGTGCAAATCTTCTTCTTTCTTTCTCTGTGACAAAATTGCAAGTTCTGGAAAAGAGTCGTTATATGTTTTTTCCCAGTTTATGTTAACATTCGTTGGAATTAAAACAACATTTTTGCGCCCCTTGAATAGAACATGCATTTAGTTCGATCGTTATCTTTGGCACGCGGACTCATATTGTTCGTCGGTCGTTTTTTTTTGTTAATTTCGACTATTTAATTTAAAAAAAAAAAAAAAAAAAAACCGAAATGGGTCGAGGAAAAGCATTAACCGAGGCGGAAAAATGACAAATCAAAGCTTACAAGGACGCTAGCTTATCTATTCCTAAAATAGCTAACAAAAATCGAGAGAAGCCGACACGTTATATCCACATTTTTAAGTAATGAGTATGAATATTGAAAAAAACATAAAAGGCCGGACTCACAGCCTGCTTACTAATGCGGAAAGGCGACTTATTTTAAGAAAAGCATCAAATTCTCACGACTCTTTGGCAAAATGTTGGTTCAGGTCCTATGAAGAGTTCCTCTGCCCCTTTTCTTGCCAGAGAGTCCGCTGCCTCATTGCCCGTAATGCCAACATGGCCAGGCACCCAGCAGATGGAGATTCTGTTATTCTTGCCTAGTCTATTCAGTCCTTGTAGGCATTCCCACACGAGTTTTTTTTTTTTTTTTTTTTTTTTTTTTTTTTTTTTTTTTTTTTTTTTTTTTTTTATAAAAAGGAAATCCAAATCCCAGAGCACTCAGACTCGGTAACGTTCCATTGTACTACCAGGCAGAAATCCTCCTTTTGGTGTAGAGGCATGTGATTGGGTGGCGTATGTTGTTGTTCCCCATGGGGATTGAACCTGCACCGCACGGGTCACAAGCCAACACACTAACCTCTACACCGTCGCCACCCTAGTTTTGACTTGATAACGTAGGCGTCAAGAGCCTTTATGGCTGTTAGGCTGTCAGACATTATTGCTATGTTGCAATTTCTGTAGTTTTTCTCGAGGTTGATTCGAACGCACCTGTCTATGGCACGTATTTCTGCCTGGAAGATGCTGGTGCATTTTCCAATGGATTCGTAGTGCTTAGTTCCTGGCTCAAACACTTCTGCACCAGTTCCCTCTGCGGTCCTCGAGCCATCCGTGTACCACTTTGTTGTGTGGTTGCTCAGTCCATAAGTTGTGGATTCATTGCTCCAGTTCTCCTTATTCCTGAGCTTTATCTGGAAATTCTTCTCGAAGTTGAATTTCCTGATGCTGCCGTCCCTATGTATGCCAAGAAGTGGGAGTTTTTTGAGTAAGTCGCCGTGTTCTTTCGAACCGATGCATTTCCCTCTCCCAATTCCCTCCTTTGCCATCCTAAGGATTGTTTTGTCTGCCTCGTTCATCACCATGATGTGTAGAGGGGTCAATTCCAATAACACCTCCATGGCTACGGTTGGGCAGCTACGCATTGCTCCGGTAATGCACAGGCACGCCAGTCTTTGCACTTTGCCGAGTGTTTCTCTTGTTGTGGCTAGACTGGTTCGTTTTGATCTCACAATTGCAATGTAAATCCATCGCAGGATGTTTGGGCTGCATCCCCATGTCTTTCCCGCCAGGCTCCTATATATCATGAGAGCGCGGGTGGCCTTCTTGGATATCTCCTCTGTATGTTTTCGCCAGAGGAGTTTACTATCTAGATGGAGTCCTAGATATTTTACTTCTTTGACTGGTATCAGTGTCGTGCCTGATAGGCTGATGTCCTTAAGTCTTTGAAGTTGTCTTTTCCTTGTGAATGGTACTATCGTTGTTTTCACCGGATTGATGTTAAGTCCGACAGTATGGCACGATGCCTTGGTTACTTTAAGCCCCTTTTGTATGATGTCCCCGAGGGTTTCTTCGAACTTGCCAATGGCAATCAATACAATGTCATCAGCGTACGCCTGACAGTTGATGCCAAGGTTGATTAATTTTTCCAGCAGTTCGTCTACAACTAGGCTCCACATTAAGGGTGATAGTACCCCTCCTTGTGGACATCCTCTTGTTGTGTTTACTCTGATGGTTCCAGATGGTGATTGAGTCGCTGCTGATCTAGTGCTCAGCAGCTCACACATCCATTTGGATACTGTACTGTTAACTGCTTTCCTATCCAGGGATCGTCTAATCGCCTCATGTGAGGTGTTGTCAAATGCTCCCTCTATGTCTAGGAAAGCGCACAGTACTGTTTCTTTTGCTTCCAAGGCACTTCGAATTATCTCGATCAGCTGATATAGGGCGGTCTCTGTTGATCTGCCCGCTCTCTATGCATGCTGACGATGATGTAAGGGGGATGTGTTCAGAACATCTTCCCTTAAATAATTGTTCACAACCTTTTCTGTCATCTTCAGAAGAAATGACGTAAGGCTGATGGGTCTGTACGATTTTGGCTGTGTGGGGTATTTTGTCCCCGCTTTTGGTATAAACACAACCCTTGCTCGTCTCCATTGCATTGGTATGTGGCCCAAGGCAATACTGCTCCTTGTTATCTTTAGCAGGAGTGGTATTAGTACCCTTTGCCCTTCTTGAAGAAGGGCGGGTATAATGCCGTCCACTCCGGCAGATTTGAAAGGCTGAAAGGAATTTATTGCCAATTTCAGTCGTCCCTCAGAACAGATGGTTGATGTTGTTTCCCAGTCTTCCCTCCGAGGTGTGATTGAAGTGGTACTGATCCCTGGCTCAGTACTAGGCGAGCTGCCAGGAAAGTGAGTTTCTAGTAGCAATGGTGCCCTTTGATCCTCATCTTCCGTGAACTCGCCATCTGGTTTCCTTAGAGACATGGGCACCCCTCCTGACTTCGCAAGAGCTTTGTATTTCCTGAAGCTATTTCTTTTAGATTTTCTTATTTCTTTATTGTATGTAGTAAGAGCCATTTGGTAGCTTTGCCATTCTCCGCTGCGCTTTGCTTTATTGAAAAGCTTCCGTACCTCGGATCTTAATTTTGACAAGTTATTGTCTGTTTCCTATCCCGTTCTCTACTTAGAGGACAGTTTTCTTCGAACGTAGTGATGATGGCGTTTGTTATGCCTTCCACTGCGCTCTCTAGCTCTAGGGGGTGTCCCGGAGCCTTCCTCAGACTAAGGCGCCCCAGATTGCTCTCTAGAGCACTTCTATAAGTTTCCCAATTGGTTTTCCTTGGGTTTCTTACTGGATTTCTCGTGATACTTGTGCTGTCCAGGTCGAATACTATTATTTGATGGTCAGACAATGACGGCTCACTAGATACTCTCCAGTTACTAATTAATTTACTTACGCTTGGGCTACCAAGCGTGTGGTCGAGTACTTCCTCCCTGACTCTAGTTACAAAAGTGGTTACATCAAGTGACGAACTCATAATAAATTCTAGTAGGTACTCACCCCTGATGTTGGTGTCGGTGCTCCCCCATATGATGTTGTGGGCATTTCCATCGCACCCTATAAGGAGCGACATGCGGAGCTTGTTGCAATGCTCCACCAGTCGCTGCATTTGGGATGATACAACCGGCTCATCCCCTGCACAGTACGCCGATACGATGACAATGGTGCGGTGACATCCTTCAACATCCAGATGTACCTTAATTGGCACCAGATCTCGTGTCGCGTATTCTGAAAGTAAAATAAATTTATATTTATTGTTTATTAGAATGCAAGCTCTCGGTTTCTCGGCCCGAGTGTCCCATATTACCTTTGCATCCTGGCGCATTGTATGCCGTTGGTCTTTTAGTTTTTTTCGTTGCCTTCCACAGTGAATATTCTGTACTACGAGTAGCATCGATTGTCAGATTTGTAAGGTACTCGTATCTTTCCACCGATGCATTTTTGAATTCTGCTATCCTTTTTCTGAGCTTATTCCTTAAGCTACGAGGGCGGGTCAATAAGTCCGTGACTTTTGGAATAAAACACAGATTTTTTGATAAAAAAAAAAATTTCATTTTTCAACGTAGTCTCCCTTGAGCTCTATAAACTTTGTCCAACGCTTCTCCAATTTTTTTATCCCTTCCAAAAAAAATGATTTGTCGAGGTCCTCAAAATAGGCCTTTATTTGCGAGATGACTTCATCATTGGAGTCAAATCTTTTTCCACCAAGCCATTTCTTCAGGTTTGGGAACAAGAAGTAGTCGCTCGGAGCCAAATCTGGAGAATAGGGTGGATGAGGGAGCAATTCATAGCCCAATTCATGGTTTTTTGCCATGGCAACTGCACATGTGTGCACCCTTGCATTGTCTTGGTGGAAAAGAACTTTTTTCTTGGCCAAATGAGGTCGGTTTTTTTTCAAATCGTCATTGAATCGGTCCAATAAGTTGGCATAATATTCCCCATTGATTGTTCTTCCCTTTTGAAGGTAGTCAATGTGGATTATCCCGCGTGCATCCCGAAAAACAGTCGCCATAACTTTATTAGCTGACAAACCCACCTTGGCCTTCTTTGGCGACGATTCACCCTTAGAAACCCACTGTTTTGACTGTTGTTTGGTCTCTGGTGTGTTGTGATGGATCCATGTTTCGTCCACGGTTACAAAACGGCGCAAAAACTCCTCCATATTGCGATTAAACAACGCCAAACCTTCCTGTGAAGTTGTTACACGATTGCGTTTGTGGTCGACTGTGAGCAAACGCGGCACCCATCTTGCGGAAAGCTTTCCATGCCCAAGTGATCATTCAAAATTGAAACCACTGAGCCATGCGAGATCCCTACGTCTTCCACAATCTCTCGCACTTTCAATCTTCGGTCGGCCAACACCATATCGTGAATTTTTTCGATTGTTTCGGGTGTAGAGACCTCAACTGGGCGTCCAGGACGTTCGGCATCTTCAGTGCTTGTACGGCCACAACGAAATTCAGAAAACCACTTTTTTACCATTGAAATCGATGGTGCAGAGTCCCCATATTATTTTTCAAGCTTAGCCTTGGTCTCGGTAATGGTTTTTTTTCGCAAGAATGCTTAATAAGCACACGAAATTCACTTTTTTCCATTTTCTCCTCAAATTAGTGAGTAGTCTGATAAAAATAGCTGCCAAACACAAACTAACTGACGCAGCAAGTTTAAATTTTGACAGGAGTCAACTGATAGATGCTTGTTGACAGGAGCAGTGTTGCCGTTTCAGTAAAGAGGTCAGAAATTCAAAAAGTCACGAACTTATTGACCCGCCCTCGTAAAAACTGGTTGATACCACCATTACGCCTAAATCCCGATAGCCCTGCTGAAGAGGCTTTCAATCGTTGTCACAAAAAAACGCGGCGCATAATTGAAAATAGTTTTGGCATTCTAAAGAAAGATTCCCGTGTTTAAATTATTTGCGACTGAGGCGTAAGTTTGCTGGTAAGGTTGTTATTGTGTGTGCCATCTTACACAATATTGCCTGTAGCATCGAAAGCAGTAGTGAAAACATGCAACCCACTGAAGACACTGACAATGAAATCGAGGAATTCGATCTGGAAAATGCTGAAAAAGAAAATGATGCCCTTAATAATATGGATCATGCGAGTGGACTTTTCCCCATCGTTTCGAAATAAAATTGTTATACCCTATTCTAAGGGTATATTAATTTTGACGCATAGTTTGTAACATACCGTAATATTGCCCGTAGACCCCTAAAAGTTACTATATTTATGATCAGCATCGATAGTAATGTCGATCTAGCCATGTCTGTCCGTCCGTCCGTCCGTCCGTCGACAAAAATTAGGCCTTTAAACTGGACCTAGAGAGCTGAAATTTTAACCATATACTCTCTAGGGTCCCGAAATAATCAAGTTTACGAATTTTTGAAATCCGCCCACAGACGCGCCCACAAACTCAAAAAAAAAACAAAATTTTGGAAAAAATCGAATTTTGCGCTAGAAAACTGAAATTTTTTATATATGATCTATGACTCCTAAAAAAATTTCAAAATCCGCCCACTGACACGCCCACAAATAAATAAAATAATTTTTTGGAAAATCCAAAGTTTGAGCTAGGGAGCTGAAATTTATAATACAAGGTGACGCAAAAGTAATCCTCCTATCAGAAAATGCTATAAATTTTGCGATTGGGCCCCTAATGTCAGTTCTGTTTTGACATTTGTGTAGTAAACACATGCGAAAAACACGTTAATAAACAATGTTACGCTACACTGCTCCAGAACGCGGAATATTGGTGACTATTTTTTTCATTTTTTTTTTAAATTACAGTCAAAAAACATCGGAAGGTTATTTTTGCGCCACCTTGTATATACTCTCTAGGGGCCGTTTATGCTCATTTTTTTTAAATCCGCCTACTGACACGCCCACAATTAAATAAAACAATTTTATTGAAACACCCAAGTTTGAGCTAGGGAGGGTTTTTTTTTGATAAAATCCTTTAAATGTTATATAACAAAATATGTAGAGCGTTCTTAACAATTCAACCATACTTAGACTTTTGTCACGCCCACTTATGAGGGATAGGAATAAGAATAGGGTATCCAACAGTTTGCCCAAGCGGACTGTAGCCCGTCCCTATGTTTATTGTTATTATTGACCTGTTCTTTAAGCTGCTGTAGCTCAAGCTTTAGTTTATCAATTTCGCTTGCGAGTTTTTCACTGTTTTCCAACATATGATTTTCTCTTGTTGGTTGGGATGGTGGTGTTCTTACCAATTTACGACTCTTTATGAAAGGGTCATCTTTTAGCAATAAATGGTTCCCCCCAGAATCCATGGAACCGGCCTCCGAAGAGGGTGGATTTACCAGTTTACCTGGCGTACCACCTGGGGTAGTTATATCATTTGTTTTGTTCATTGCATATTTTCGTTTTTTTTTTTAACTTTTTTTGAAAAAGTTTAAAAATTTGGACTTTAGTCGCCTCTTACGACAGGCATGCCTACCTCGGGTAAATTCTGACCCCTACCCGAAGGGGGGATTTGGATTTTAGTCGCCTCTTACGACAGGCATGCCTACCTCGGGTAAATTCTGACCCCTACCCGAAGGGGGGATTTGGATTTTAGTCGCCTCTTACGACGGGCATGCCTACCTCGGGTAAATTCTGACCCCTACCCGAAGTGGGGATTTGGATTTTAGTCGCCTCTTACGACAGGCATGCCTACCTCGGGTAAATTCTGACCCCTACCCGAAGGGGGGATTTGGATTTTAGTCGCCTCTTACGACAGGCATGCCTACCTCGGGTAAATTCTGACCCCTACCCGAAGGGGGGATTTGGATTTTAGTCGCCTCTTACGACCGGCATGCCTACCTCGGGTAAATTCTGACCCCTACCCGAAGTGGGGATTTTGATTTTAGTCGCCTCTTACGACAGGCATGCCTACCTCGGGTAAATTCTGACCCCTACCCGAAGGGGGGATTTGGATTTTAGTCGCCTCTTACGACAGGCATGCCTACCTCGGGTAAATTCTGACCCCTACCCGAAGTGTGGATTTGGATTTTAGTCGCCTCTTACGACAGGCATGCCTACCTCGGGTAAATTCTGACCCCTACCCGAAGGGGGGATTTGGATTTTAGTCGCCTCTTACGACGGGCATGCCTACCTCGGGTAAATTCTGACCCCTACCCGAAGTGGGGATTTTGATTTTAGTCGCCTCTTACGACAGGCATGCCTACCTCGGGTAAATTCTGACCCCTACCCGAAGGGGGGATTTGGATTTTAGTCGCCTCTTACGACAGGCATGCCTACCTCGGGTAAATTCTGACCCCTACCCGAAGGGGGGATTTGGATTTTAGTCGCCTCTTACGACAGGCATGCCTACCTCGGGTAAATTCTGACCCCTACCCGAAGGGGGGATTTGGATTTTAGTCGCCTCTTACGACCGGCATGCCTACCTCGGGTAAATTCGGACCCCTACCCGAAGTGGGGATTTTGATTTTAGTCGCCTCTTACGATAGGCATGCCTACCTCGGGTAAATTCTGACCCCTACCCGAAGGGGGGATTTGGATTTTAGTCGCCTCTTACGACAGGCATGCCTACCTCGGGTAAATTCTGACCCCTACCCGAAGTGTGGATTTGGATTTTAGTCGCCTCTTACGACAGGCATGCCTACCTCGGGTAAATTCTGACCCCTACCCGAAGGGGGGATTTGGATTTTAGTCGCCTCTTACGACGGGCATGCCTACCTCGGGTAAATTCTGACCCCTACCCGAAGTGGGGATTTTGATTTTAGTCGCCTCTTACGACAGGCATGCCTACCTCGGGTAAATTCTGACCCCTACCCGAAGGGGGGATTTGGATTTTAGTCGCCTCTTACGACAGGCATGCCTACCTCGGGTAAATTCTGACCCCTACCCGAAGTGGGGATTTGGATTTTAGTCGCCTCTTACGACAGGCATGCCTACCTCGGGTAAATTCTGACCCCTACCCGAAGTGGGGATTTGGATTTTAGTCGCCTCTTACGACAGGCATGCCTACCTCGGGTAAATTCTGGCCCCTACCCGAAGTGGGGATTTGGATTTTAGTCGCCTCTTACGACAGGCATGCCTACCTCGGGTAAATTCTGACCCCTACCCGAAGGGGGGATTTGGATTTTAGTCGCCTCTTACGACAGGCATGCCTACCTCGGGTAAATTCTGACCCCTACCCGAATGGGGGATTTGGATTTTAGTCGCCTCTTACGACAGGCATGCCTACCTCGGGTAAATTCTGACCCCTACCCGAAGTGGGGATTTGGATTTTAGTCGCCTCTTACGACAGGCATGCCTACCTCGGGTAAATTCTGACCCCTACCCGAAGGGGGGATTTGGATTTTAGTCGCCTCTTACGACAGGCATGCCTACCTCGGGTAAATTCTGACCCCTACCCGAATGGGGGATTTGGATTTTAGTCGCCTCTTACGACAGGCATGCCTACCTCGGGTAAATTCTGACCCCTACCCGAAGTGGGGATTTGGATTTTAGTCGCCTCTTACGACAGGCATGCCTACCTCGGGTAAATTCTGACCCCTACCCGAAGTGGGGATTTGGATTTTAGTCGCCTCTTACGACAGGCATGCCTACCTCGGGTAAATTCTGACCCCTACCCGAAGGGGGGATTTGGATTTTAGTCGCCTCTTACGACAGGCATGCCTACCTCGGGTAAATTCTGACCCCTACCCGAATGGGGGATTTGGATTTTAGTCGCCTCTTACGACAGGCATGCCTACCTCGGGTAAATTCTGACCCCTACCCGAAGTGGGGATTTGGATTTTAGTCGCCTCTTACGACAGGCATGCCTACCTCGGGTAAATTCTGACCCCTACCCGAAGGGGGGATTTGGATTTTAGTCGCCTCTTACGACAGGCATGCCTACCTCGGGTAAATTCTGACCCCTACCCGAAGGGGGGATTTGGATTTTAGTCGCCTCTTACGACAGGCATGCCTACCTCGGGTAAATTCTGACCCCTACCCGAAGGGGGGATTTGGATTTTAGTCGCCTCTTACGACAGGCATGCCTA
The DNA here is from genome assembly GCA_949715645.1 of Portevinia maculata. Lineage (NCBI taxonomy): Eukaryota > Metazoa > Arthropoda > Insecta > Diptera > Syrphidae > Portevinia > Portevinia maculata. The sequence continues at coordinate 7,769,643 of OX454530.1, read as the reverse complement.
CCTCGGGTAAATTCTGACCCCTACCCGAAGTGGGGATTTGGATTTTAGTCGCCTCTTACGACAGGCATGCCTACCTCGGGTAAATTCTGACCCCTACCCGAAGTGGGGATTTGGATTTTAGTCGCCTCTTACGACAGGCATGCCTACCTCGGGTAAATTCTGACCCCTACCCGAAGTGGGGATTTGGATTTTAGTCGCCTCTTACGACAGGCATGCCTACCTCGGGTAAATTCTGACCCCTACCCGAAGGGGGGATTTGGATTTTAGTCGCCTCTTACGACAGGCATGCCTACCTCGGGTAAATTCTGACCCCTACCCGAATGGGGGATTTGGATTTTAGTCGCCTCTTACGACAGGCATGCCTACCTCGGGTAAATTCTGACCCCTACCCGAAGGGGGGATTTGGATTTTAGTCGCCTCTTACGACAGGCATGCCTACCTCGGGTAAATTCTGACCCCTACCCGAAGGGGGGATTTGGATTTTAGTCGCCTCTTACGACAGGCATGCCTACCTCGGGTAAATTCTGACCCCTACCCGAAGGGGGGATTTGGATTTTAGTCGCCTCTTACGACAGGCATGCCTACCTCGGGTAAATTCTGACCCCTACCCGAAGTGGGGATTTGGATTTTAGTCGCCTCTTACGACAGGCATGCCTACCTCGGGTAAATTCTGACCCCTACCCGAAGTGGGGATTTGGATTTTAGTCGCCTCTTACGACAGGCATGCCTACCTCGGGTAAATTCTGACCCCTACCCGAAGGGGGGATTTGGATTTTAGTCGCCTCTTACGACAGGCATGCCTACCTCGGGTAAATTCTGACCCCTACCCGAATGGGGGATTTGGATTTTAGTCGCCTCTTACGACAGGCATGCCTACCTCGGGTAAATTCTGACCCCTACCCGAAGGGGGGATTTGGATTTTAGTCGCCTCTTACGACAGGCATGCCTACCTCGGGTAAATTCTGACCCCTACCCGAAGGGGGGATTTGGATTTTAGTCGCCTCTTACGACAGGCATGCCTACCTCGGGTAAATTCTGACCCCTACCCGAAGGGGGGATTTGGATTTTAGTCGCCTCTTACGACCGGCATGCCTACCTCGGGTAAATTCTAACCCCTATCCCGAAGGGGGGATCTTTAAAAATGAAAACTGAATATAGAATACGATCTAGTTGTTTTATTGTAAAATTATGCTGAGTTGGGTATACACTTATCACCGAAACACGGCTATTATTTCAATGTTGAGTGCAGTGGCTCAGTGGTTATGCGTTGGATGATTGAGCTAAGACTGTCTGTTTCAGTCAAATTCAGTAACACCAACGTTTTTCTCCACTTCCCCACCTCTTGCGAAAGTCTGACAAACATCCAAGACTATCAATTGTCAGGAGGAACTTCTCAAATTTGCCATTTGGAGTGGCAAAGTGTAGGACCTTTCCATTCGTGCCTAAACTATTACATCGTACACAATTAGTTTAAGAAGCTAGGTCTAAGGGCCTGTATGGGCAGTTGATGCCTAATATGTATTTTATCTAAACGCGCTATGCTGGCATTTCAATGAATAAAGAGACGAATCTGCCACCACCCACCACAGACATATTCCCTACCCCCCTCTCCATTAACGGACTTCCCGGATTTGCATTTGAATTTGACAAACATTTGAATTATTTTTACAAAGCAAAGCTGTGGCAGTTCATAGCACACGGTTCAATGAGGCATCTATTGACGATCCTTGTTCTTCTTCCTCCCCTAAGAGGAGGAAACATTCTCAATTATTCTCCTGTGCCATATGCGAGCAGCTCTGTTATTATCATTTCCTAGCATTTAATAGTACCATACCGAAAACGGAGAGAACAAAGGCTAATCCTATAATCAAGTCCAGATCTAAAATCATGATCTCCTCAGCTGACCATAGGTGAAGCCAACCATATTTGGATCTCATCGCGCGGCACTGAAGAACTAGCCGCCGGCGATAATTGCTATTAAACATAATTTCATGTGGAGAGAGAAGTTATTTTATACGGAACTGCGCACATCTATGCCTTCCTTCAATTGAGTCGGAGTTGAAGTTGCTCCCTCCTGGCCTCACTTGTTCTCTGTCTCTCTAATCATCATCATCAAAATCATCATCTTCTTTAATTCAAGTTCACTTCAATGTTAAGTCTTAGATAGGTATACCTCTCTACCACAGGCGAAGTTAGCAGGTACATTTCTGCACTGAGGACAATTATAAGATTTACCAAGCCACCATACACAAAAGCAAATTAAGGGTCCTCGTCTACGTACAGTACTGTGCGCTTACCTACGCTTTGTTCGGAACGCAAATTGACTAAAGAGGAGCAGCCACAGCCACAGCCACAGCCACAGCCACTGCCGCCATACAGTCAAGGCAACAAAGGAGAATAAAGGTTTGGAAACATCTTGGCAAAAAGGAATAAGCCTCCGTTACAATTTTGCAGTTCTGCGTGAATTTCTGATTTCATTCTGCTTGTGGCAGGGCAATTTCCTCCTCCTGAGCGAGATGCGATGCACATTGCACACACAGTCCAAGTCGTAGTGGTCGTCATATTGTGATCGCCTTGGTCGAAGACGTCGCCATTCGTTATAGCCGTCGATTCCTTTTTAGCTGATTTTTGGTTCGATTTCCTTGGCTTGTTTTTTTTTTTTTTTTTTTTTTTTTTTTTGCTATTTGTGTGTGTTGTTCTTATCTCTCTTGCCTTAGTTGCTTCTTCTGTCGGCCTGGATATGTAAAACAATTATCGCCGGGGATAGGAGGCATAGGCATCGGCTCTTCGACTGCCTTCTGCACAAACCCAAAAGAGTATATTTATGACCACAAGAAGACCAGTGACCATCAAATCACGCCTTGGGGGCATTATTCAGTATTCGGTATTGTACCTATCATAAGGTGCATATAGCGGGCTGCGGTTGGAACAGAGCAAGAAACTTACGATTGCATATCATTGAATAATATTCCTCTCGTGCAATATGGAAAATGTGGCCATAATCTGGTTTCAAGTTTTTAAAAAAGAACAAGAAGAAAACGAAGAATTTCTTTCGTCTTGATTCCGATAATTTTTTTGCAGTGTTATTTGGTCTTGGTCCTTTTTTTTTAGTTGTTTATGAATATTCTGACACTTTATCGAACAAAGAAGCTGAGTTTAAATCAATCACAATTAATAGAAATCGAGTTCAAGGCAAAAAAGTTAAAGAAGATACCAGTTTTTGGTATTCAATCTTGGATTGCGGATTGCCAGTTATTATAGGAATTATACGTATATGTATGTATCTCGTGGAAGTTCAAGAACGTTGCGGAATTATTATTATTTTATTTTTTTGGCAGGTGTAATTTGGGTTTGAATCGAGGAAGATACCGAGGAGTAAAATTTTAAGGAAGTGTGCCGAATGCAATATCGAAAATGAGTTCAGAAGGAGCTTGAATAAATACAACCGGCCTTACTAATAATCAGCTACAAATATTTACTTTTAGTTTTTTGTTTGTGCTCCTGACCCGCCTAGGTAAAGAGAAACGGCATGTCGACCTGGATTGGTCTGTTGTACCATAGGTCAGAGAAAATTGTGGGCCAGTGCGTTTGCCGGTTTTCTAGAAAAGGTAATAATGCTTCTAGCAAGTCTTCATTGCTTAAGAGTTCTTTAAAGAAGATCCTCTTTCTGATTCCGCAGAGGGCTGGGCATTCGCACAATATGTGCTCCGTGGTTTCGTAGTCCTCGAGGCACAGCCTGCACTCTGAAGAGTCGGCTAAGTTCATTTTGCTAAGGTGGTATCGTAAACCGTGGTGACCTGTAAGGTAGCCTATTAGGTTTTTGATATCATGCCTACTGGCATCTAAATATTAATACGGAGATGCCTATAACGTGTTTCCTCCCTTTTTTGCTATTATATGTCACATAGATATGCCAACACTATATATATTTGGGTAGGGGGCAATACATAGAAGTGCACAATACAAAAATTATCCGCATACATATATCTAACAACATTATGAATTACAACAGATAAATGAAGCGAATTGGATGAAATTACAACAACAACAACAACAACAACATTGCTGTATGAGGCAATAATCTGCCAATCGGAGCGGAAAAATATTATATCATGAAGTTACTTGAACATGCTTGAAGTTACTTGAAAATGCTTGAAGTTACTTGGACATGCTTGAAGTTACTTAAAAATGCTTGAAGGTACTTGAAAATGCTTGAAGTTACTTGAAGTTACTTGAAAATGCTTGAAAATACTTGAAGTTACTTGAAAATGCTTGAAGTTACTTGAAGTTACCTGAAATTGCTTGAAGTTACTTTAAGTTACTTGAAAATGCTTGAAAACTTGAAGTTACTTGATAATGCTTGAAAATACTTGAAATTACTTGGACATGCTTGAAGTTACTTGAAAATGCCGCGAAAATTTTATATCATGTGAAATCAGAGAATGCAATGTCGACAAATTTCATTTCCCGATTAATATGTATATGTAACAGTCGACTTTGGTTTTTTTTTCGACTTATAGAATAAATTGGTCGAATTTCGACCATGGGGCGACCCCTAGTTGTTTTTAAATGGCTGGATGGCTTGTTTGGCCTGTCTTAGACCTGTAGTGTTTTCCCAGTGTGAGATACATTTCGAGTGTTCCCAGCTTTTTATAGCTAAACTAGCAGCTGAACTAGGTGTGTAGCAGAAGTTGCAGGGAAATAACTTCACGGGCAATAACTTCACCTGGGCAATAACTTCACCTCGAGTGGGCAATAATTTCGCTTTTTTTTTGTGAACTTAATGCCCACTGATGGTGAGCAATCACTACACTTTTTAGTGGGAAATAAATTCTCTTAACATTTTCTGATAATTCAAGAAACCTACCTCGCACCTACCCCAAATCAAACAGTGACCCCAAGAAGGGGGATTGCAGGGGGGCAGCATGCCCCCCATATGCATTGCACTGTTTATGGAATCTACAACTAATCCCATAAACAGTGCAATGCATATGGGGGGGGGGGGGCTGCTGCCCCCCTGCAACCCCCCCGCATAGGGTCACTGTTTGATTTGGAGTGGGTGCAAGGGTCTTTAGTTATAATAGACAAATTCTCAAATTATAGGTGGGAAATACACTCCGCTTCAACTGAATAAGCACAAACATTTTCTAAGCTACGTTGTCCATTTTTTCAAAACCTTGTGCCGTTATATATCATTTGATGATGCAAACTGTTTGCGTATGAAGTTGACAAAATAAATCGGAAAGAATAATTCAAAAAGTACCGCTATATTTTCTCTGGTTCTCTTGCAAAGCATTTAATATGGAAAAATGCAGTTTTATTTTGCATCAACTGAATAGACACAAAGTCATTATTTTCGCTGGTTATGAGTTTTCTGTGGAGATTGACACGTTAGATCAACAGTTGAAGTACTTTTAGTGAATTTTGTTTGATTAATTGTATTTCAAAGAGAAATGGGTAGATCAAAATCTCTAAATAGTGTTGAAAGAGCTCAAATCGATATACTAAAAGACTAAGGACCAACCGGGCTTTCTATCGCTGACAAAATTGGACGAAGTTCTAGTGTGGTCTATTCTAATTTAAGAAGCAAAGATTCGCACGGAAAAAACATGAAAGGAGGTCAAAAAAACGGCAACAACAGCGGTTGATCGAAGAGCAATTTTAAGATGTGCTTCCAATTCCTGCGACTCTGCGGCAAAAATAAAGCAGAAAGCCGGTGTTACTGCAAGCGTTTCAACAGTGCGAAGGGTTATCAATAGTACCAAACATCTGAAATGGTTAAAAAATCAAAAGAAACCACCATTTAACGAGAAACGGAAGTGTATGCGCTTAGAATTTTCTAGGCTCCATATGAGTTTTAAAAATGAATGCAGTCACGTAGCTTTTTCGGATGAAAAGAAGTTTAATTTTGATGGCCCTGATGGGTTTAATTATTACTTCCACGATATGAAGAAAGAAGAACGATTTTTAGCGCGGCATCATAGTCGAGAAGGTGGTGTTATGGTATGGGGAGCAGTTAGCTACTTTGGCACTGTTGAGCTTGAGTTAAAAACCTCAACAATTACTGCATTAAGTTATAAAGGAATTTTAAAAAGAAATTTTCCTAAATTTGCAGGCATTTTTTGACCCATAAACTGAACTTTTGAGCAGGGCAACGCCCCCATCCACACGGCGCGCATAGTACAAAATTGGATAGAGGAGCAGTATGTGGAATTGCTTCAATGGCCGCCGTACTCAACGGACCTGAACCTTATAGAAAACGTTTGGGGATGGTTAGTACGAAAAGTTTATAAGTCTGGCCGCCAAATGTTTGTGCTTATTCAGTTGAAGCAAAGTGTAACTTCACAAAATTTTGGATGAAGTTATTGCTCACCATCAGTGGGCAATAACTTCACAAAAAAAAAGTGAAGGTATTGCCCACTCAAGGTGAAGTTATTGCCCGTGAAGTTATTTCCCTGCACCGTAGCAGAAGGATTCAGGTCCTGTGAAAGGTGTTTCTGAACCACCTCTGGCTAGTTCGTCAGCTTTTTCATTTCCTTCGAAACCACCCATGGCCAGGAATCCAACACAGTTTGGTTTTATTTCTGTGGCTGACTTTCTGGATGGTATTGAAGCAGTGTAAGACTGATTTGGGGTCAATTGTGTGTGAGCTAAGGGCTTTTATAGCTGCTTGACTGTCCGTGATTATATGGATGTGAGCACCTTTGATACCAGAGTCTTTGTATATAGACTTTATAGTAGTCTCACTTCGTGCATACGACGACTACGCCACCATACGCCGTAAGTTAGTCATTAAAAAAAGCTATATATAATCTAGCATATTGTAGAACCTTTTCTACAAAATGCTAGTATACCTTTGAATATGCATATTCGTAGTTATTTTTGTTGTCTTCCATTCTCGTCATTTATCGAATCTATTTTTTTTACTTCTCATGATTGGGATATGATGTGTTGGTGAGAGGGGTGTGGATTTTGGTTCGTAAATTATTTGTTGTTTTTAATGGAAGTTTGGGGTAGGTTATGGCATATTGCAAGGAGGTCGTAACCTTCATCAGAGAAAAGGGGTATTCATTCATAATCGGTATCAAAATGATATTATGTACGTTTTGCGATTGCATTATGTTACACAATTAAATCTCCGAATATAAGCAGAATTTTTTCATTTGGTTCCTCACAAACAACTGGTTTGGGCAGTTTGGGCAGCTAAATGTAATTGATTAATATATTCTTTTTGATACTTTAACGACACAAACTCTGCATAACTTACATGTTTTGGATACTGTTTTATGAATAGGGATTTTTGCATAAAGGCTGGAGAAATATTTAAACACTGCATGAGAAGATATGCAATCATTTCGAGATGTTAAAGCGAATTCTATTGAAGAAGGCTCTAAGTTGTTTGCGTTGATGTGTGTGTGGAGTAGTTAGGGAACCGGCACTAGCGGTTGGCCACTTCAACACCAAAAATTAGTAATAATTACTGTAGTTTATATTCTTTTTTATAATACCCACGGTTGAAATATCCCAACTTCAGAATATCCTTTTTTTTATAAGTCGAAGAGGTGTCCAGAGTTTTAATTTTTGTGAGTCTATCCCAGGAGAATATCATCCCCCAAAACACCGGAAATCGGGCGCGTTTCTTGGACGTTAGGACAAAAGCTTTCAAGATGTTCTACTACGAGACTTTTGTTCTTTGGCGGAGATTTGAACGGTAATGTCTGTTAGTCAAAAGAAGACTATGAGAACTACCATGGAGGACTGGGATACGGCAGCAGGAACTCTCCCAGTGAAGTTATTCTAAGCATGTTCAAGTCATTAGGTCTTATCGTTCTCAAACAAAGCCGTCACCTGGTCACTTACAGTAGTGGCGGAAACGAAACCCAGATTGATTGCCATTTGGTAGAACGTTTGTGTTAAAGATTGCAAAGTGATCCTGGAAGAGTCAATCGCCCAACAAAACCGCCTCCTATTGACAGACATTTTTATGGCAGCGGGGACGAACAGAACTAAACAAAAAAAAGTGTTTGTGAGAATCAAATGGCACAATCTGGACAAAAAAAAAGTCAAGCATTTATTGCAAATAAGCAAAATGATCTCCATCATCAACATCAAGTTGTCAATACGGCAAAGAAACATGGTGGTGGGCGGATGAAGCTAAAGCAGTGATTAGTGACAAAAAAGTGTCATTCAAAGCTTAGTCAAAGTACTCCACTAATAATGGAGATGAAAAAGGTCGCCTCGAATTGGAATACAGACTTTGCAAGAGGCTCGCAAAGAGAAAGTGCGCTCAAAAGGTAAAGTTTGTGGAGGGTCTGTATCGGTAGTTAGAAGAAAATTCTTCTTCGGCTGCTGATAGAAACCAGGCTGTCCACGAACTCCGACAAAGCAGCTTGAACAGGAACAGGTCTATATACTAAGACGAAGGTATAAATAATGCAAAACATTTAAGGTTCCGGCGAAACATTGTTTTCCATCTGAAGATACTTCTGCAAGCTGTTATATTGATTACCTTGAAGGTTTTTTTCGCTTTCAGAACATCCTGAAAACCTTTTACAGTATTTAAATAATTAATCTGCAAAACTGATCCACTTCGCATCCATAAAGGAACACAACCATTTTCAAAATTTGCCGCTGAGAGAAGGAGGAATGCCCAGGAAATCCGTTCGCCAAAGTTCATCAACAATGCTCAAGGGCTGCTTCTTGTGGATGACGAAAAACTACCTACTAATTGAACAATTTCCATGGATATATTTTCCTAGAGCCGTTTCTAACACTGAAGAAGAACACGACATTACTGTTGAAGAAGTTAGGAAGCCGGTCAAAGACTTCAAAAATCGAAAAGCTGTTGGGCCGGACAAGATACCCTCTGAGATCTGGAAAAAGATGGCAGACATCGGGTCCAAATGGCTCATGATTCTCATCTCCAAACTGATTAGTGGCGATCCGATGCCTAAAGTAAGATGTATCGTTGGCCTCACCGAGGATTTCGCAATCAAAGAGGTGTACACCAGGGAAGCGCCTTAAATCCAATCATATTGCCCTTGATTATCTGCTTGAAGGAAAAGTGACGGACCCTAATTGGTATCAGTTATTCTTTGTGTTATTCTTATTGAGGAAAAACCTGAGAAAGTATGTCAGGGCAAACAAAATATATAAAAACAGTGAACATGTTGACCAAAATGACTTGTGCAGTTCCTGATGCAGCAATTTTAAGGCATTTTCATTTTTTTTGTACAATTTTGTTATTAATTAATTGTTTTTGTTCGTTTGTACTTAGTAGTATTAAAAATATGTATATAGCAAATTCGTTCAACCTAATTTGTTTCCAAAAAAAATATTTTTTTGCCAAAAGTTCATTTTTATTTCTCGTACACAATTCTACAATATTTTTTACGTTTAACTGTTCAAAAATAGTGTTCAGGTACTCCTTCTTAATTTTATAGCGCAAATAATTTGATTATTCAATTAATCAGCTGAGTACTACTATTGGGAAAACGTATTAAAATTTAATTTTATTTTGTTGTTAGTTTTGTTTAAGCTCATGCTTTTGTGACTGCTTTTTGTTCATAAGATTTATGGAAGTGAAGTTCCACTGATTGTATTTTTTAATACACTATCAGCTCAGTGTCGTGGAGTGCTTAAAGCAAGCAACTATCACGAGCAGAAATTGCCGGCACTAAAAGTGCTCTCACTGGCTCATCATTTAGTGCAGGTGTTAGTAAGGACAAAACAATTAAAAATACAATAATTATGTACCTATAAAATACGAGTACTAACACAGACACAAAATAATGCAAACAATTAAGACATTAAAGCATTATTACGCAAAATATTTTTTAGCTTAATTTTACTAACATACAAGTCAATCACATGATCATTTAGATTATAGATTCTACTCATGCGACTAATAGGCTCATGCCTTCCATAATTCGTTCTATGATGGGGGCTGAACAATAATTCAACACTGCGTAAATTATGGGCACCACCACGAAAATTAAAGCCAATAGACGACAGCAAGTCAGGTGCATCTATTTGACCGGATATAAGCTGCTGTAAAAAAATGATATCGCTATTAAGCCTTCGTTGAGAAAGGGGTAACATTTGAAGAAGCTTGATACGTTGACTGTAGGGAGGAAGGTTAAATGGATCATCCCATGGAAGTCCTCTAAGTGCAAATCGAATAAATTTACGTTGAATGGCCTCTATTCGATTTGAATGAATGTTGTAGAACGGTGTCCAAACTTGAGAGGCATACTCTAGAATCGGACGGACAAAACAATTGTACAATGACATAGAAACATAAGGGTCATTAAATTCTTTGGCCCACCGTTTTACGAAGCCCAACATAGAATTAGATTTATTAATAATAGAATTAATATGCTTAGCAAAATCCAGTTTGGGGTCGAAATAAACCCCAAGATCCTTAAAATTATCAACACTACAAAGAATATGTTGAGACAGAGAGTATTGAAAGGTGGAAGGGATATTCTTTCTAGAGAATGTCATATGTTGACATTTAGTTGGGTTCAGGGATAAACCGTTTTTATCACACCAATTGGCGAAGCTATTAATGTCAGATTGAAGAAACATTCTGTCTTGCTGACTAGTGATAGATTTATATATTTTCATATCATCAGCGTATATCAGAAATATTACTGTGATTTATACATGCCTTAACATCATTAATGGCAAGTATAAATAATATTGGTCCGAGGTGACTTCCTTGGGGAACTCCAGACTGCGCTGTGAAAGATACGGATAGCGATCCTCTAAATTTCACTTGATAAACCCTTGATCTAAGGTATGAATTAACCCATTTTATGAAACTTGGTGGGAAGCCAAAAGCCCTGAGCTTAAACTCGATTATTTCATGGGACAGCTGGTCGAAAGCTTTAGAGAAGTCAGTGTATATGCAATCCATTTCGTCCTTATTCTCTAAGGTATTAGAACAATCATGCAAGAAACTTAACAGATTAGTGACAGTGGATCTGTTTCTTACAAATCCATGCTGTTCATTACAAATTAAATTGCGACAAAGAAATACTAACTTTTCGCAAACAATTTGTTCAAAAAGCTTAGGGATACACGAAAGCTTTGAAATAGGCCTATAATTAGTGATATCACCACGTTCGCCTTTTTTAAATACAGGTGTGATAAAAGCACTTTTCCATAGATTAGGGAATTTACCAGTACTGATGGACAATTCAAACAGATACTTAAGATATGGAGCAATTGCATGACTACATTTTTTAAGAACGATCGGTGCAATGCCGTCCTGATGAATAATCATTCTTGAGAGAAGAAATACATTTTAAAATTGTTTCCAAATCGAATGAGGTACTACTAAAACTTATTTGGGAACAGCTAGTTAGATAACTAAAATATTGATCATCAATGTGAAGAGGGGTCCCCCTAAATGATTTACTGAAATGATCTGCAAACATATTGCTTACATCTACTGAATCAGCAGTTGTAGAACTATTGTAAGTAAGCTTCGATGGATAACCATCAGTTTTTTTCTTAGAATTGACAAAACCCCAAAAAAGTTTGGGGTTCGATTTTAAAGAGCATTCCATTTTACTTATATAGTCAATATATAAGTTGCAGGATAAAGATTTGAATTCATTGAATAATCTGAAATAGAGTTCAAGATCTGAATGGCAGAGACTTTTTAAATAGTTCTTCCAAGCCCTATTACGTCTGTTTCGTATCGATTTTAGCTCTTTAGTGTACCATGGATGGGACGTTTTCAGATTCCCAGAGGATTTCACAGGAATCACTTTTTTCATGCAGTTATCCATCAGAGAATAAAAAGAACCTACTGCATCTTCAATATTAGATAAGGCAGTAAGGTTAAAATTAAAGCTGTTAATTTCATCAGAAAGCCTTTGAAAATGTGCTTTCCGAAAGTCAAAAGATTGCGAACGGTCATACGAATTACTATTTTCGTACAAATGTGCACCTAGTTCAATAAATACATCCAAGGGTGGATGATTATTATCTATGTTAGTTATACTGAAGTGGGATTCCAGAACCACAGTACTAACAGAGTCAGAAGAGAAAACAAGATCGAGAGTTCGATTTCTGAAATTTTTTATACAGCTTGTTTGCTGTAAGTCAAAAGACAAAATGTTGTCAAGTAAAGCGAGCTCTTGTTGGGCAGAGTCAAAGGATGGAATGAAATGAGAATCATCCTCAGAAGGTACCCATCCAATATGTGGCAGATTGAAGTCGCCTATAAGTAAGACAGTGCTGTCACAACAAGATATGTCAAAAATATGGTCTAGTGCCATAGAGAGTTCCGAATACAAAGAACATAGACGAGACGATGGAATGTACGCATTAACAACATATAAATGTTTGTTCTTAAGTGCAATTTTTACACAGATAACTTCGACATTAAGTTGAAATGGAAAGTCAATCTTGCGTGACTCAAGGTTGGAACGAACAGCGATCAGAACACCTCCTCCAAGCGCTTTGTATCTATTCAATACATATTATTTTATTTTCCAAAAAAGCAATTCTAATCACATTTCGTTTTAAAAATGTTGTTTTACAAACAAAAACAGCGAATGAATTCTCTAAATTTATTTGTCAGTGGCGAATTTGTGACTGACTGAACATTTTAAAGCTATCAATATTTTCGACAACCAAAACAATATATAGCGTTTAAGTCTCCACAGCTGCGTTTCTTAACGAAGTTCCCAATACAGTAATATACAACTTTCGCTCAGATAAAGCATAATATATTATTTATTACTAAGATATTGTTATTATTTGTATGAATAACAATATATTCTCGTGTTGTTATTATGTTAAATATTGTTACATCCAGGCTAGGATTCGAAAAGATAAAACGTAATTCTATTTAATTAATCTTTATTAGTTCTCTTTCAATGCCTTTTACTTCTTGATTATTATTCTAATAATTCACTTATTTAATTCAACAATTCACTTTCACAATTAATCACTTTAAATACTCGTACACAATCACTTTTCTCGTAGTCAATACTTATACTTTTTCTCTATACTTTTCACTATTGTCATCTTCTCACTTCATCATCACTTCTTTATCGCGGTTCACAACTCGAATGTCTTGGGTGCTCCTGTGACATCTATTTATATCTCCTAGTGACACCTCTCGAAATTTCCAGATTCGTTGAGTGTACTAGTTATTCTACAGCTACTCAAACTGCTTTCAAATGCTGCCAAAATCGGTAATATGGCTACTTTCTACTAGATGGCGCAACTTGACTAATTGATGCTCAATGACACAGTTTGAGCAAACATGCAACAATATGTTGAATCGAAGGAAAAAAGTAAAACATTAAATATGTTGTCCTTTCGAGTAAGGATTTAGTACAAGTTCAAAAAACATGCACCTTTTTATGTCGCATAAGTGGCAACACTGCTCATGAAATCATCTTGTCACCAACTACCAACATCTATGCGGCATTTCATGCCCACAGAAAAACATTTTAAAAATGTATATTTGATTCTGGAAGGAAATTTAAAATATATAATAAAAAAATAATTAACTTAAAACAACACACATAAAAATATAAAAAAAGATAATAAATTTACAATAAATGCTCACCCATTTGATTGTTTGCTGTTGCTTCTATTTTTTTTTTTTTTTTATCAAGTGCATCTGTCAAACGAGGGAATATTCTTTTTATTCCACCTTTCTCTAGGAATAAAAAGAATGCGTTCCATTTATTCCAGAATGAATAAAGAAACACCGAAATGGATTATCCGGAATATTCCATTGAATAAAGAAACGTTAATGGCTCACTCGGAATATTCCGAATATTCAGAATGAATAAAGAAACACACGGATTGTGTGAACTAGACTCATTCGGATCCTAAGGTTTAGAGGTTATTTTAAGGCATTATCCACTGGGACCACACCTAATTATGAATTATTTTTGCAATCTAACTAACATAACGGGCATCTGTTAAAGAAATAGGTTTATTGATTTGTAAGAAAACGTTTCTTCGTCAATTTCTTAATATAATACATATCTGTCAAACTTTGGATTAACTCAAACCACAATTTAGCAGGGAACACATTATTTCCTACGCACTCCACGCCCACACAAAAGGCATCCGCGTTCAGAATATTCTTGTTTTCTCTAGTCGTGTACATATTTCAATTGTCTTCCCCCTTCTACTTTTATCGTGCATAGTTTATCTGCAAGGCAGACTGCTAGTATGTAGTAACAAAATGCAAGAATAAATGTATACTCATGACTATGATCACGTCGCGTCGCCTGCTTCCTCGGGTGTTGTTAGACATTTTGACTCTAACACCTTACTTCATTCCAATCTACACACATACTTGCACCTAAGATCAGTTAAAATTATAGTTGTACTCACATAAAAATGGAATATCGGTTTCGGTGTATCGCAGGAGGTATTTGGACCGAACGTATCTCAGCTTAACAGGTAGGTACATCCGCCGCCGTCCACTGCTCATGATATAAATATTTTATGAAACATGTGTTTGTCCCAAGTGTGATGTCCTGTGGTGAGACGATGCAGGTGATTTCCCTTGAAGTGTCTGAAAATAGTCAATGAAACCAAGTTAATCTTTACACTTCATGCTATGGGTCAAAGGAACCTAAACACCAAGGCAAGTGTTCGTGTGTGTTTTTTTGATGCGAATGGGTTTATTGACCTTATCTTGTGCGAAACTCTCTGGCTTTACACTTCAGCCATGAAAAAAATCAATAAAAAAATAAAAAATAAAAGTAGATTCAAGCAGGGTATACAGGATATTATGCTCTCCACATCGCCAACAACTTTTTTTTATGTACTTTCACTGATATTCGCATTTTGTCCGTTGACTTTGTCGTCATCGTCCATCGAGTGTCCTATATTTTTTCTTGCTTTCGATGTGTGCGTAGTGTCTATCTAGTTGGCTGGTTTTATAAAAGCATTTCATTTGGCATGACCCTGACCCCTAAAAGAATGTGTTTTTTTTTTCCTATGTTTTTTTGGCGGACACCAAGGTAACTACCCCATCATGGTATCCAGGAAGTCATATAGTGGTATATCTTCCTGTGGTGTGTTTTCAGGTTTTATTTCTTTTCGTTTTATCTACCTTCGTCTCTGTTTATGTTTCAAACACGCACGAAGGATGTAAACCATTTAAAAAAAAAAAACTCAAAAGTACCTACCAGGGTTTATGAGCTGTATTCGTTACTCTAAACAAATAATGGTATCTTGGTGTTACAACGATGATGGGTCGTAATTGACCAGTTCAGTCATCACTATCCGTCTTACCAGCCAGACATATTCTAACAGAAGAATCACAAGAAAAAATTATAAACACATACATCACTTTAGGTGTAAAAGGGTGCGATGTTGAGGTGTACGAATCTACGTCAAATCGAGGATTGGTGACTCTTTAGCCGTGTTTTATTATGACCTATGATCTGGATAGATAAGCCGATGATAATAATAATAAAACATTTTGGATCATCGAACACAGCACAGCTGAATTTTCAATTTGAATTCTTGCCCAGAGTTACCATACAATCCAGAAATAAAATTTTATACTTTCGGCCTTTAAACATTTTTTGAGCCAATGCATGGAAAAAACCGGAGTAGGCTCATTTCATGGAATAAAAAATGGTCTAATAATGTTTGCCTTTGATTTGATGATTTTAATTTTGGTACGGCAACATAAGTTCTGGTATAACTTTACCTTTTTTTTATCTTTTAAATTAATTTTTTTATTCAACTTATATATCATACTAGACAAAAATGATTAAATCTAACTTTAAATGAACAGGATACTTATTCTTAATTAATTGTCCTTATGCAGACGTTCTAAACTTAACTATAGCCTTATAATTATTGCCTTTCGGCCAAAAACCTATTTTACTAACTAATTTAACATATTATTTGCATCATTATTTAAATTTTATATTTTATATACTCTACTTACTCTACTTACTTAAACTACTTAACATACTCGTATTCTAACTACAATCAGGGCCGGCTCCAGCCAAACAAGCGGGCTGTGCAAGATTTACAGAAAGCGCCCTATTTTGAGTTAGAATCTCCTTGAAGTTGCAATATTGCAAGAAGTGATGCGAGTTTATGTGCAAAAATTCAGCACTGGTGTGATGGATGTTGCTATTTTGGGCTTTTTTGAAAAAGATTTTTGTTTTAAATGCAAATGGCAGTATCCGCGTAAGGTAAAATTTATTTTTCTTTCTCCTAGCAATGCGCCCCGGAATTTGGCGGCCTGTGCATTTGTACATCTTGCATATATGGATGGGCCGGCACTGACTACAATTGAGAATCTGAACACTCGTTGCTTTACGCAACAAGTGGTCAAAATCCCAATTGCCTTCTGAGCGCCTGACAGTCGTCAACAGGCATCTCAATTCCAAATTATTGTTCAGTATATGACAAGGCATCTCGATTTATCGAAAGGGTATCTGAAAACTCCGGATCTCAAAAGAAAATCGCCACATTTATGGGCAAATTTGACTAAGGATTTAAATGCAGAAGCTCCACCACAGCGCGATGGTTATGGGTGGAAAAAGCTAAATATACAAAGGCTGAGAACCCCTGTACTTAATTTGTTACGTTTAAGGTTTGGGCCGACGAAAGCTGAGAAAAAACAAAATAAATTTGTCCGGAACTGTTGGTGGACCGTCTAGGCATTGTTCCTTAACACCATTGGAAGAGAAAGTTTCTGCGTTTCTGGATTTAGTTAAGGCTGTTGATGAAATGACTGACGCTTTGAATTTCGGCTTCAAAAATAAAAGTAATGCAAATTTGACCGAAAATGTTAACGAAGAAGTTGTTGACAATGACGTGTTATGGCCAAGGTTTTTCCGAAGTTTTCACTCCCCTTCAGCTTACTTTCTGCGTATGGTGGGAACAGGTACTTCATGTATAGGGTTTGAATACCACCCAATCCGCACGTGGCGATTGGCCTGATGTCTGGGGCCAGTGCCCGGGATCGAAGGTACGATGGTTCAGTCCCGCCCGGAGATCGGATTTCTTTTTCTATTGTTTTTTTTTTCACATGCCTGGCTCGTAGAGGTCAAAGGGAGGACGTACGGGATGGCTGATGAACGCGTGATGGGTTATTCGATCGTCAGTAGAGAGAATACGTTACTCAAGGACGGGAGTGTTGAAGTCCAACCGTGATCTTTACGGCTATAGTTGAGTGGGAGTTATTTGATTGAAGGCGCAGTTAAAGTAAAGGAAGTGCGTGAATAGTACGTGGAGAAGAAGAATAATAATAATAGCGCGTGATGCTTATCGTCGACCTTAAATAACCCGTGCGTGATTAAATCTTTCCATATCCGTGATTTTATCAGGGCTCAACGAGGTAAGAGCTTAGATATTCCTTTTTTTTTGTGTCTATGCTGCATCACGCTCGTTTTGTCTAGGAAGCCAGGAGGAGTCTGAGGTTTTCCTACGATATCGAGACATTCGACCGTGGAACCGTCGAGAATTCTCTTCACTTTGACCGCACGAAGGGACATACCGATACGCGATCATTCAAGTGACGCCCGGTTCCGGCAACCAGAATTTCCGGTCGGAGGTTAGCGCAGGGGCAAGACCCTTCGCTCGAGACGCGATCGTCCTGGTTTCGAATTTCACCCAGCCGTCTTTTCGTTTTTTTTTTTATTTTATTCTCTCCTCATTGTGGATATCCCCGTACGGTGATGGTTCGAGACGCCGCTATGCAGTTTTTTTTTTGTTGTTTGAATTCGTACATATTATCTTTGCTTTTCTTTTATACATCTATGATATAGTTTAATCCCTTAGCTTTAATCCAACCTTTTCTTTTTGTTTATTATCTTTATTATATATATTTTTTTTTTGTATATATATTAATTCGTTAATTCTAACCGAGCCATTCACTTGGCGCTCCTACCCGTGGACCAGGTTGGGTCAGAATGTACAAAGGGGTGGCAATATTGCGACGCTTTTGGGTCAGGGAGTAGGTATTGGTTACCTTTTTCAGTTTTTTTTTCTCCCTTGTATGGGTATATTAGGTTAAGCAACAAGTTGGTTATTCGAATTATTTGAATTATATCATAAGTCTTCGAACTTCTCGTTTTTTTTTTTTTTTGTTTTATTGTCTAACCGGTAAGTAACCCTTTTCGGCAGTCGCGATTATTCCGAAAAGGACTTCGGGATTTGGGATAAATCGCGTGGCGCCCATTTACCACCTTATCCCCACGACCATCTTCACTGAGTCGGCTGGATCCCGATCCCGAAACGCGACGTGGAACGTAACAGACGATTTTGGAGATACGCACGATGCTTTGGCAAGCCATGTAGAAAAAGATATTAATCGAAACGATGTTATTAGAGCTGTGTCAATCGTGATTGATTCGATCTTTTTGACCCGATCACAATAAAGTATTGGTGATTGCAATAACAATGCCCGAAGTCAATCGTTCATCGAGTCAATACTTTTGTTCTGTTCTGACTAACTCATTTCTTTATTACTGATTTCTTATCTACTGAACCAATAAATGTGTTAATATATCAAAATATTTTTATTTATTTTGGCTTATTTCGTTTTACCAACACATATTTGTTCTACAAAAATATCGCTTCTGTTCAATAACCTCCATTTCCTAATTATTCAAAGGCGTTTTGGTATCTATATACGAGTATACAATCAGCAGTTTGTTGTTATTGAGTGTATTCACTCTTACAATCCATTCGAATGTATCTGTCTCTATCGAAACTAAATTGAACGAATGATGATTGGGGTTTTTGATTGTATTGAAATTGAATGGAGCAATACAATACTCCCATGTCCCATCTGTCATTGATTGATTGAATGATTGATTGAAATGACCGAATCATTTTTTCAACCAATACTTGAACGATTCGATCATTAAATTTGAACGATTGACACAGCTCTAGATGTTATAACAACCGATAAGGAAAATGAATTGTTCCCTGAACTACGGATGACACCCAGAAAAATACAAAAAAGAAAGGCTTGTCATCTGCCCAGCAGAAGGTTAATAATTAACGGATCGCAGGCCGAATGGAAGTCCAGCGCAAAATAATTGGAGGTGCATCTTGGCAAAACATTACTTCTTTCTATCCAAAAATATATCTTCAATTGTTAGAAAAAACATTGCCAAGTGAACTATATTAACTTATTTGTATAATAAATCATTAATTATTGATTTATTTATTTGTTTAACTATGTAATTATTTATTTACCTATTTATTTATTTATTTATTTACCCGATTATTTATTTATTTATTTATTTATTTATAATATTGATTTACTTATCTATTTGTTTATTTTAATTTATTTATATCTGTGATAATTTTCTTCTCTATTTATTAACCTAATCGATTATTTATTTACTTATTTATTTATATATTTATTTTTTTCATTTATTAGTATATTGATTTATTTATTTATCTATATTAATTTATTTATAACTGTGATCATTTTAATAATAAGTTTTTAATTAGTACCTGATTTGGCGTCTTTCCTTAGTCAAAAATTGCTTCATAAATTTATTAAATATTAATATCTATTATATATTACGTTTTTTTTTTCTTTTTCTTTTTTTGTAATTGGAGGTTTTTTCGTATTTTCCTTCAGTATTGTATAATTTTTCGTTTTTCCAATTTAAATCACTAATGTTATGTAGATAATATTTCAGAAGAAAGATACAAACTATCATATCTCTGTATACTGTAAAATGTGTGGTAACCATACCTTTGTAAATTTATATGCGAAATAAATCTATCTATCTATCTAAAAATATTTATTGAAAATTTTAAATGTACATAAAAACTTAATAATAAATGATAAACATGTATGTTGTTATTATGTAACAACAAATTGTTACATAAAATTTGACTTCCAAAATAAAGGTTTAAGAAAACAGGATGAAAACAATGAAATTCAATTACGAACACCTGAAGGTTTTCCACTTCTTTTTGATGGAATTTTTTGGAAAAAAAAATTCTTAATAACGAGTGGGGCCTCCGTTATTTTGGAGCACATCTGAAAGGCGATAGATAGATATAATTTATTTCTTATAAATTCATTGTAAATTCACAATCTTCATTAATTACACAAGTATGAAGTAAAGAAATATTTGCGACATTCTGTATTTTTGTATATGGAGATGAAACAGACTTCCTCTTTGTCATCGATGACCTGCTACACAAGATGATCAACTTGGGCTACACTTCAATTGGGTACGCCGATGATATTATCATCCCAGGTCTAAGACAGGCCAAACGAGTCATTCGGCCCTTCAATCAAAATGCCAGCAGGTGCCTAAACCTAAGCAGGTATGATATCAGAAACTTAGTAGGGTACCTTACTGGTCACCATGGTCTGAGATATCATCTAAACAAAATGAGAATAGTAGCAGACTCTCCTGAGTGCCGACTCTGTCTTGAAGAGGACGAGTCAGGTGAACACATTTTATGTGAATGCCCAGCTCTTAATGGAATTAGAAAGAAGATCTTTTTCAGGGAACAAATGAGCCCCGAGGACCCCCCTATTAAATCGCTTTGGCGAGCCAGAAGCTAATAAAAATAAAACAATATATAGCCATACGTAAGGTCGACACAATCTTTGCCTTACAATTTTGCTTATGAATTATTAAACTAATATGTCAGAAAAAGTTGAGAAATTTAACATAAAATTGGATAGAAAACAAGTTCATTAATTTTTCCGTACGGACAACTTTTTCTGTTCAACTTCTAAGTCAATTCGCGTACATCGGCACAAGCAGTGCGATGAGGTCAACTCCAACCGCAGGACTGGAGGCTATCCTCAACCTGCTTCCTCTAGACATTTTTCTTCAGTCAACAGCCGCCATTAGTGCCATGAAAATTTGCCAAACAGTGAACTGGAAACCAAACGAAATGGGTCATTCGAAGATCGTGCAGAAATACTTTGGCCATTTTTTTTTTTTTTTTTTTTTTTTATATAATTTGCGTGCGGTAAAGGGATTTCTTTTTTCTGTAGTGACACAGTACCCTTATAATGGTAAGACCACAGCGCAGGCATTTAGTTTGTTGCGCAAGTAGTTCCCAGCAATTCATTGCCTATTTTTGGGTGCTACTTACTGAAAGAATAGAAGGATAGGAAAGAGGTTTGGTGCGATGGGATTTTTTTTTTCTCAACAGGTGGCGCCTAAATTGCTTTAGGGAGATCACTTTTTGTTGTGTGTATTCAATTTATAAAAATCATGGCCGTGGTCGGGATTCGAACGCACGACCTGCCAATCACTTTAGTGAATACACTACCATCGCACCATTGTCACCTGCTAATGTACCAACTACGGAGATTTCACAAGTCCTCTCTCGAGTGCCTATGCCAGCAGGGAAGAATAGAGAAACGGACGCGTCCCCAGCACGCAAGCCATAGCCGTATCTACGGACGGCTCAAAAATGGAAACGGGGGTGGGGTCAGGAGTCTTTTCCGCACCGCTGGGCATACCAAAATCGTTACGCCTCGCCGACCATAGCAGCGTCTTCCAAGCAAAGGTCCTGGCAGTGACAACAGCAGCCAGTGCGTCTGTGGTAAGGGCAATACCACCCCATCGTATTACCTTCCTTATCGACAGCCAGGCAGCAATAAAAGACTTAACAGCAGCAGTAATAAAGTCCAAGCTTGTGAAATGCTGTCGCGAATAACTTAAGGTTCTTGGTACTCAGCATAAGGTATCGCTCTGCTGGGTTCCGAGACATGAAGGCAGCTGTGTCAGAACAAGCTGATCCCTCTGTACTCATCCCTCCTTGAACACTCAGGCTTGAAGCAGGGAGAAACGTAATAAGAGAGGCGAACCTTAGATGGACGGCATTAGATACTTGCCACACCACAAGAATGCTATGGCCAACCTTCAATGGAGCCAGTACCGAGAGTCTCATGGAAAAGGATAGGAAATCACTTTCCACCCTCGAAGGAAAATTAACGGGTGCAATACTCTGCGGTACCATATGAAATTGCGTTTGACGGAAGAAGAACTCTGCAGAGGCTGTGGCGACGAGGAAGATCTGGAGAATACAGCCCACTTCCTATGTCACTGTCCGGGTCTCAAACACATCAGGCACATTTCTTCCATGATCTAGACGAGCTTTCCAGCACACCGATAGATAGGATAATGAACTTCACCAGATCCACAGTATGGTTTGTATCGAACAACGCAGTGAGTAATTAATCTGAGTAAGGGATAACCTTTCTCCCCCGATGGGCATCACAATGTTTCAGTATCGACCTGAGTGTTGCACTAAGCCAGCCCGCCTACCTAACCTTACCTAAGTCAATTCATAGAAATGATACAAATCGTTCTTTGATGTGTTTGATTCTATTGGTTTACTGTTCTCGCTTTTTACGTAGTGATATAACTGGGGCCCAAATCTTACCAAATATTACTTATTCGAATCCTTTTGCAAGACTGTACATTCATATGTACAAAATCGTTTTAGTGAAACGTATAAGTCCTTTGAGAGCGTAGCGCATATATGACAAAAGCTTTACTCGTGTCAACTTCTTGTAGCTTTGTGCCATTTTACAATAGTATCCACCTAGCATCACAAAAAGGTTAAAATAAAAAAATAAAAAATCATCCCTACTTTCGAAAAGATGTTGTTGTTTTATTACAATTACGTCAAAAAAGTTTTTACAAAATTACATATCATCCATAGTTCGCCGGGTTAGAGATTCAAATTCTAGCACCGATAAACGAAATATTCTCCAGAGGACTTTTAAATTCCATCTACTCATGACTCATAATGTATATGTATAAAATAATTATATTTCTTGCAAAACTTTCTGGCAATTCTTCCACCGACCTATAATGAATATTTGTGGGGTTTTTCGGAGATGTATTATAGTGTCCCCCTTTCCTGAGAAAATACATATGCAGATAAATATTTGTATTTGTATTGATTTTCTTATATGCTTATTAATAAATACGAGTGCAAAGAACCCATACTAGTTCTTATTAGTACTTAGAAAAAAAGATATGTATCTGAGAGTCAACAGGTAGCTTCTAATTTAAAATATAGTAAGTCATTAGCGTTGGGTATCTAGTGCAAAGATGTTCCCGTCTCGAATCGTTGTAGTTTTAAGAAATAATATGCAAGTGTGTGTTACAAAATTTGCAGTAAATATTACATTAAAAATAAATATTTTAAAAAGAATTCGAGTAAAATTTAAAGTTAAAGCAAAGTTCAAAAATGTTTGTATCGATGCGACGGCAGAGTTTTGAAAATTGCAACAGGTATTATTTTGTGTTTATGTGTATAATAGTAACCTACATATATTAAATTGTTTCTTCATCTTTGTTAAAATTGTGTGCGAAATTTTATAATTTTCTAAATAAAAAGACAAACTGTGAATTAGAAAATAAATTAATTATTATTTGTAAGAGTCAGGTTGAACACGACGAGGTGGAGGATTCTGTTTGGTCAGCAGCAGATTGGCACGCTGGCAAGGCTCGGCTTAGCTCGCCGGATGGTCGGGGATCTTGCTGCTAAATACTCTCACTAAAACAAAAATAATAAATTCGTACCGGGAAATTAGGGGTGTCCTTCTTGGTAATATGGCCGCGTTTATTTAAAGCTAAACGGTCGTTGTTACGGTGTCTACGAGTTATGCACGAAGTCTGGTGTCTATTTGGATAGCTGAAGGTATTGGCGCTATCCTGTGGGATAATCCCTCCCTAACTGAGAATGGCTGTCCACCATTTTCACCTGTTCATCCGCGTTCCCTAAATATGATGCGAACGAATTCCAAAATTCGTATCAATGTCCTACTTCACCCTCTCATTTCTTTTCTCAATCTCACCCTTTCAGATGAATTCAAAACAACATAATTTCACTAGTAATGTTATTCAAAGATTCCAAATATATTTTAATTACGATTCGATTCATGTAACTTTAACCACAAGAACAAAAAAAGAAAAAAACATTCTAATCACTTAGGATTAATATTAATACTATTAGTCAGTTTAACCGGAGCTTTCGACTGTGTATGACGTGTCATCTCTCTCGCAAGTTCTAATTAACAACATTTCCAACATTCCCAAACGCGTTAGATCGCCTGAAACCGGGGACAATTGCTTGTCCTCGGGTAAAAAACTTTGTTCCACTATGTTTCCAACAAGCGGGCCCAGTAAAAACATCTACTCTAATAAATTCACTCCACTACAATGCCATCCAGATACTGACAATTCAGAAATGGATGAAATTGAATCTCCAACCGTAAAAAAAAAAGTGTATGTGCCACCTATAAAAGTGCTCCAAAAATCACCTGAATATGTGCATAATCTGATGAAGAACCTCAACATATCCAACTACTCAATTAAAAAGCTAACAATAGGAATAAAAATTGTGTTAGAATCCATAGATTCGTTAAATATTGTTTTAGAAAAACTAAATAAGGAAAGTTGTCAATATTTTTCTCATGACCTTAAAAGTGCGAAAATTTTCAAAGTTGTTCTGTATGGTCTGGGTGACACCAAAACTAATGAACTTAAAGCTGAACTCATTTCTCTTGGCTTAAAATGTGTCGAAATAATCGAAAAAAAATACGATCAATTTACTGACTTTTTCTACATCGTCTCCCTTGAAAATGGATCGATAAAATTGAATGATCTAAAAAAAAATTGCCGCTCAATTTTCCACACCCAAGTAAATTGGAACTTCCAAAGAAAAATGAAAGGTAAGCTGACACAATGCTTTAACTGTCAAATGTTTGGACATGGTGAGAGAAATTGCCACATAAAAACATATTGTGCCGTCTGCGCTGGATCTCACAAAACAAGCGAATGCAATAGGCCTCCTACGTTTAAGTGTGCTAACTGCAACGGCAATCACAAAGCTACTGACATAACATGCACTAGCAGATCTAAATATTTGGAAATCAAAGAAAGATCATCTGGAAGAAAAGCTCATCCCCACCCAAGAGCTCATTTCGCTGCAACCGAACAAATTTCTGCTCATCAAGCTTACCAAAAACCGGTTTCGTTTGCTTCTTTGAGTGACTTTCCTACGCTCCCGCAGCCTTCGCATCGGCAGGTACATGCACCAAGCAAAAGCCGCCCAAATTCAAGTTCTCAACTTCAAAGAACACCAACAACTAATTATTGGCAAAATGGCTCACACGGCGCTTCTTCATCGAATATTAACGATAAAGCGACCAACAACAATTCATCACTCTTCACAATGGAGGAACTCAATTCTTTGTGCATGGAAATGATTTCAAATTTATCAGTTTGTAAAACAAAAATAGAACAATTTAATGTGATCGCACATTTAGCCACTAAGTTTTTATACTCTAATGATAAGTGAAATGGCTAACACACAAATAAAAATAATAACTTGGAATGCTAGAGGCATACGTAATAAATTTCTTGAATTTTTAGACTTTTTGAATAGCTACAAAGTGGACGTCGCTTTAGTAACGGAAACTTGGCTCGATTGTAACATAAGACTCCCATCATCTGATTTCAAATGCTATCGCTTGGATAGAATAGAACAAAGAGGTGGTGGAGTTGCGATTCTTATTAGAAGGTCAATTCAACATTCGCTTTTACCTGTAGTCCCAACACGCTTGGTGGAGAATATAGGGATAGAGATTAAATTAAGAAACCAGAAGACAGTGAAAATCTTTTCATGTTATTTTCCTGGTGGATCGGCGTCAGATATAAAAAGGAAATGGCTCAAACAGGATTTCAGAAATCTATTTACAATGAGTGGAGATTTTCTATTAGGTGGCGATTTTAACTGCCGGCATAGGGATTGGGGGTGTGCAAGAGCGAATGCCTGGGGCAACATACTGTCTGACTTTCCATTGACTGTACAAATTAATATCTTTTATCCTCCTTGTCCAACTTATTTTCCTGCAGGTTCTCGTGGTCGTCCTTCAGTTCTTGATCTTTTTGTGTCCAATGTCCCTTTTCTAATAACAGAACCCAATTCGTTTAGTGCCCTCAGTTCTGATCATAATCCTGTTTCTTGTTACCTTTCTTGGCTGGGGGAAAAAAAGGTTCATTATTTCCTAGATTTGAAAAATGCTAATTGGAGACCGTTCAAATCAAAGATTAAAAGAAACCTTCAAAATAGCTCCACAGATCTTGAAAGAGTGTCTTGTAAGGATGATGTTGACTCCATTGTTCAAAATTTTACGCAAGCTGTTCTTTCTTCAGTTGATGAAAGCATTCCAAAACGGGAAAAAAAAGGGACTTATAAAAAACTTCCAGTTCATATACTAGAACTTATAAAATTAAGAAACATTCATCGAAAAAATTGGCAAAAGTATCGCCAACCTTTTTCTCGAACAATGGTATCGCAATTTAATAAACTGATTACTGACCAAATACTGATGCATCGGAATGAAGAATGGAACAGAAAATTGAGCGTTCTCGGAAAAAATGCCAAGCCCTTCTGGAATATCGTCAAGGTAGTAAAAAACAAAAACCGTAAGATACCATTCCTAAAGGATGCTTCTAAGACATATTTTACAGATGTTGAGAAAGCAAACTTACTCGGCACAAATTTTTCAAAAAATCACCTGGTCTCTCAACATTTGGGTGAGTTTGTAACAAATGAACTTGTTGGGGACACAATCGAAAGATTTAACATGTCAAATGAATTGACTCCTTCTAATGCATTAGTAGCCGAAGCAAACGTTAGTGATGTAGTCAGCAGCCTGCAAACCCGAAAAGTAGGAGGACTGGACAAAGTTAAAAATGCATACCTAAAACAACTTCCTCAGGTTGGAATTAAATATCTAACATTCATTATTAATGCATGTTTAAAATGCCAATACTTTCCTCAATGTTGGAAAAAAGCCTTGGTTGTCCCTGTTCTTAAGGCTGGAAAAGCCCCAGATATCTCTGAAAGTTATAGGCCAATAAGCCTACTAAGCAACATTAGTAAGGTTTACGAAAAAATACTTAAGCAACACATCTTAAAAATTGTTTCAGATAAAGATATTTTTCCTGATATACAATTCGGCTTTCGAAGCTTTCACAGCACTTCACACCAGGTAAAAAGAATTTGTAACCATGTTTTAGACCATCGTTCATGTGGTCAGTCAACGGGCATGATATTGATAGACATTGAAAAAGCCTTTGATTCTGTATGGCACAATGGAATAATATATAAAATGTTACGCTTCGAGTTTCCTTTGTATTTATGTAAAATTGTTCAGAGTTTCTTATCCAGTAGATGTTTTCAGGTGCAAGTAAATTGTGGTGTTTCTAACATGTTATTTTTTGATTCTGGTGTGCCCCAAGGCTCAGTCTTAGGTCCAACCCTTTTCAATATATATATATCAGATTTTCCAAGTCTTCCGCAATGTGAAGCAGCCATTTTTGCTGATGACACTGCTGTATTCGCGTCACATGAATTTGCTCTCAACATTGAGAACAATCTAAAACATGCGATCGAAATACTTGAAAAATATTATAACAAATGGAAAATTAAGCTGAATGCTAGGAAGACGCAAGCCATCTTTTTCACACGAAAAAGAAAAGCTTGCTATCTTCCCAGCAGACAGCTTCAAATAAATGGTAACACCATACCATGGGAGCAATCCATAAAGTATCTCGGGGTCCACCTTGATACGAAACTAACATTTGATCAACATATTCAAAGTACGTTAAGGAAAACAGGTATTGCAATTAAGATGCTCTACCCTTTCATCAATAGAAAATCTTCACTCACAAACGACAATAAGATAATAATTTATAAAGTAATCTTCCAGGCTATCCTATTATATGGGTGTCCAATATGGGGTACTGCAGCAAGATGCCATTTAAAAAAGTTGCAGGTATCACAAAACAAAGTTTTAAAAATGATGTTGAACCTGCCCTTTCATAATTCAACCCTAGATCTCCACAGAAGGGCGAATGTTGAGTTGATCTTCGATAGGATTCGAAAACTTACTACTAATTTTAATAACAGCTGTGATAGTTCTGAGAATCCTCTCATAAACCAGCTAAATGTTTAATCTGTGATATTTTTGTGTTTGCTATCATTTATTAGTTATTAATCAATTATTTACTTATTTATTCATATAGTTATTTATTTATTTATTTATTTATTTATTTATTTATTTGTTTATTTATTTTTTGTATTTATTTCTTTATCTATCTATTTATTTATATATATATTTATTTATTCATTTATTTATTTATTTATTTATTTATTTATTTATTTATTTATTATTTGTTATTTATTTTTGTATTTATTTCTTTATCTATTTATTTATTTATTTATTTATATATTTATTTATTTATTTATTTGTTAATTTACTTTTGTATTTATTTATTTATTTATATATTTATTTATTTGTTATTGTTATTTTATTTTATTTTTTTTTTTTTTTTTTTTTGTCAAATGAAGGTTTTTTTTTTCGTATTTTCCTTCGATAAACTTTTCCGATCATTCATAGTTATTTATTGTTTGCCATACAAGAAAATGTTTCAGTAGAAAGATAATGTATCAAATCTCTGAATTGTAAAATGTGCGGTCACAGACTTTTTTGAAAAGATTGTTACGAAATAAAATGAAATTATAATACTATTAGTTTTAAATGGCAGGGGTGATGTGTGTATTCCTATGGAGTTTATGTGGTTTTGGTTCAAATTAGGTATATACGTAGGTTTCAGTTCTAAAATTAGGCTTTACGCAGATTTCATTTAATATTTATTTAGGTGTGTGTAGAAAGCAAAAATGCAAAAATTCTATATGTACTAGCTTAGTTTAAATAATTATTGGTATGTGCAAACAAAAATAGTATTGAGTGAAAAAAAAGAGAAATATATAAACAAATTAAATTAACGGTTCACTTACTCAATATACAAATCCCCGCTCCTCTCCATGATGTGCGCACATGATGAACTCGGGATCCCCTGCCCTGCAAACACTTTATCGCTTATGTACATACATACATAACGTATCAGCTTTCTTCTTTTTTCGTTTTAGGCTCAACACTATATATATATTTTCTGTGATTCGTTTGTTGCCGACTTTTTTCTAGACACTTTTGTTTTCGGCACACTTAAGTAAATGTTTTAACATAAATTAAGATAGGTACTAAACAAATTTTAACCAAAGATTAATAGTAGTTATTTAAGAAAATAACTAATTGAAAAGGGAAAAAGTTAGCTCTAAGCGCGAGGGGAACATGATGCGACACTTTCACACGTTAAACTGCCTGCCTATGATGTGTTTGGTAGATAGCGGGTGTTTGGTTTTGGAGATTTGTCCGCGGTCCGTTCTTTCCGACCACAATATGGAGAACGCTGTTAGACTTTCAGCTCTCTGAGAGTGCTGATATTAATATCACTGTCTTCTAGTGGAATTCGCACTGATGCCTGGAGAAGACAAAATCATCCGTGACGTCACCTTCCCGCGATATGTCCCCCAATCGTTCTTGCGAGACACTTGTTGGGGTCATACGGGGACTCCAGGTAAGGGTTATTGTTTTTCTTGGTTAAAGGCCAATGTGTGTGGCCAGAGTCTGGTGATTTCGATGAAAAAAATGTATGTTGCGCCTGAGCAGCTTTTCTGCAAGCAGGTTATGAGCAATTGCAAATTTTGGGTTTGATATTTGTGTGGCGACGAGCCACGGGTATTGCTGTAAAGACTCGTTGAATATGAAAATTCGAAATATACGAGTACTAGTCAGTCAGAGATTCTGGACCATTAAAAGTCACCAGGCAATGCAAAAAAAAACCCCGGAAAGGGACGGTGCTCTCTTAAATAGCCCGCAAGTCCCAGTATTTTACCCAGTATTTCTAATTCCACGCCATCTTTGGCTTAACGAAAGCTTAGGCCATGTTTACATAGTGAAAGACGATTTTGGGACAGATCATTTCGCTCAAGGTGGATATTACATATTTTGGTCGCAATTTGCCCTTCCTAAAGATACAGTATTCTCAAAATTAATACTTTAAGAATCATGAAATAACTTTCTCGAAGTAATACAGCAAAAGGCCAATTTTTATTAGATTTAATTAATGATTGGCGTAGGAGAACTATTTTAGATATGATTTTGTATAAATACTATTATAAAGACTATTCTTCTTTTTCATAATAGCGAGGTTTTGATTGGGATTAAAAGGATCACAGCCCATATAACCGTTCCATATCCCCAATATGAAGTCACATCGGATTAAAAGATAGGTACACATTTGTATAAATAAATATTCAGCCCAATCATGAATAAAAATTCCGCGAGAATTTTTTCACTTTTCTCTACTCTCCTATTCTGAATGATTTGAAACCGGGAAACTTTTCTCTTTTCACTTTCCTCCTATCCTAAACAAACTTCGAAACAGAGGAAAAATTCTCTAAGAGAAAAGTAGGTATCACAAACGTCAAAAGAATAGCGGAATGCAATCGCATTTTTCAAAAGTTTTTCTCCAACAATCCAACCGAGAAATTAGATGGAAATGTGAGTTTTATATTTGTTAATGAACATTTGAGCTGTAAAATATTATTAATTTTAATTTTGAATGTCGAAAACTGTTAACAAGGAACAAGCTAAGATTTTGATCAAATCTAATCTAATTTTTTTATTAATAAAAACTATTTTTTTTATAGATTTTATAAATATATTGTAAAATGTACAAGCTGCTGGGAATACCATCTCTTATATTTTGTGCTATAGTCAAATACTCGGACCTCGTTGAGGAAATTACGTCTTCGTTGTTCAGACTCAGAGGTGCATCAGTGACAGGGACCTATAAATTAGGTTCTGTAGATTCTAACTTCAACCTAATGCATATATTATGTAGGGCGCAACATATATTAATAATTTTAGCTGCTTTTTCTGGGGTATAGTGCAGATCCCTAGCACCAAGAAGACATCGCCATCTATTCTTTAAGACGCCATTAGTGCGTTCAATAACGTTCCGATATTGTGAGTGAACACCGTTGAACTTCATTTGTGTCAAACCTTTATTTGGTAGCCTGTAGGGTGTCATAAGCCACGGTTCCAATGGATATCCCGCATCTCCTTTTAACAAAATGAAAAATTAAAAAAAAAAAAATTTTAAATGCAATAAAAATTCTTAAACTAGCGCTTGTACCCAGAAGCCAAGAGTTTCTTACTTCACGTAAATATTCCTCTTCAAAGTACGACCGAAGATCGCTAACATTCCATATTAAAGCATCATGGTATTCACCAGGATGAGAAGCATTTACGTACTGTATAGTTAATTTATCATCGCATACCTGAAATTTGTTAATGTTATTATTCAATTTGAAACCAATGCATTTTAAACCTACTAGCATAACGTTTAAACTATAGTATCCCTTTCTGTTGTAATACAGATGTTTATTTTCTGAGGGCGCTATTATTGTAATATGCGTGCCATCAATACATCCCACAATAATCAGGAATATAATATTTTATATACAAGGTGGCGCAAAAGTTGTCAGGTGGCGCAAAAGTTGTCACCCGATGTTCTTTCGCTGTAATTTTTTTTATGAATGAAAAACTTTGGTTCTGCTTTTGGATTATGTTAATTGGTGTCTTAAGTTTTTTCTGTATCAGTTAACTTCACAAATATCAAACTAGAATTTACATTTGCCGCCATTTGCAAAAATTATGCTTCTTCCGATAGGAAGATGACTTTTGCGCCACCTTGTATAACTGTTCGGGGAGAACTTGTCTTAATTTGAGCTGGAGGCCTTCATGCCGGTGCAGGGAAATAACTTCACGGGCAATAACTTCACCTGGGCAATAACTTCACCTCGAGTGGGCAATACCTTCACTTTTTTTTGGTGAAGTTATTGCCCACTGATGGTGAGCAATAACTTCACCCAACATTTTGTGAAGTTATTTTCCACATATAATTTGAGAATTTGTCTATTATAACTAAAGACCCTTGCACCCACTCCAAATCAAACAGTGACCCCAAGCAGGGGGGTAGCATGCCCCCCATATGAATTGCACTGTTTATGGGATTAGTTGCGAAATTGCAAGTAGATTCCATAAACACTGCAATGCATATGGGGGGGCATGCTGCCCCCCTGCAACCCCCCCTGCTTGGGGTCACTGTTTGATTTGGGGTAGGTGCGAGGTACGTTTCTTGAATTATCATAAAATGTTAAGAGAATTTATTTCCCACTAAAAAGTGTAGTTATTGCTCACCATCAGTGGGCATTAAGTTCACAAAAAAAAGTGAAATTATTGCCCACTCGAGGTGAAGTTATTGCCCAGGTGAAGTTATTTCCCTGCACCCTTCATGCCACACCTTGTCAAATGCTTGCGAAACGTCCAAGAATACGGCAGAACAGATTTTATTTTCTTCCAGAGCTTTCTCAATTACGTCAGTTATCCGATGCACTTGATCAATCGTTGAATGTTTGCTTCTGAACCCGAACTGGTGATCAGGTATGAGACGGTTTTCTTCTATAATTGATTGTAAGCGTCTCTATAATATCCTCTTAAAAACTTTGAAAATTATTGGAAGAAGCGATATGGGTCTATAAGTTTTCTTTTCATTAGGTGGTTTTCCTGGTTTTAGGACCATAATGACTTCCGCAACTTTCCATTGACTCGGAATGTGTTTCAGTCTAATCTCTGTGTTTATAATATGAAGAAGCTTCATTAATGCTTTCCGAGGTAGCG
The DNA here is from genome assembly GCA_949715645.1 of Portevinia maculata. Lineage (NCBI taxonomy): Eukaryota > Metazoa > Arthropoda > Insecta > Diptera > Syrphidae > Portevinia > Portevinia maculata. The sequence goes on along the minus strand of OX454530.1, from coordinate 7,737,005 downwards.
TTTTTAGTAGTTCACTCGTAATCAGGTCGTAACCCGGAGCTTTTTTCGGCTTGAGCTTCTTTTATTCTTGCCTGAGCTCAGTGAATGTAGCGTTTATTACTACATTATTTTTGGCAGTTCTGTCGGATTCATTCATATTTTCATTAAGTTCTTGGTCATGGAACATCTTAAAAATTTTCTCTAGGTGGGCGGCGAAAACGTCCGCCTTCTCTTTGCCGGTTTTTGCCCAGACGTCTTTGGCCTTTTTGTAATGGCGGCAAGTTCTAGACCACTTGTTTCCAATTTCCTAATTGATTCAGAAAAACATCCATAGTTTGCTGCCAAAAACACAAAGTCAGCTTTTAAATGACCTCGTTCAAGTAATACTTTGGCAGTTTTGACAGCAGCAGAATCTTCTTCATCGAATGAATGAAAAATCCTAACATTTTTTCATAATTTTCTGCATGGTATAAAACTGCTTCTATCCATGTTCCCCAACGAGTTGTAACTGGTTGCGGAGGAAGTGATAGATCTGGTTCAACTTCCTGAAAAGTTCTTCCTCTTGAGCTTTCAAAAATACTTTTTTTTATATTGGCAATAAGAAGATCGACCTCGGGAAACTGTCCTCTTATGATTTCGGAAACTCTATGAAGTCCATGTGCTAGACACGTCACATGAGTTATGTTTGGGTAAAATACTTGAATTGCTCCAGCTGCCTTAACCATACATGGAGCAGCATTCAACAAAATCAGCAGTATGGAGTCTTTTTCAAACTGGTCACCCAACATCTTTACGGAGCCATCGAAGAGCCTGGCTATTATTGTTAATTAATATTGCTTTATCCATTAAAGCAGCCTCCACTTAACCTAATTGAGTCGTCAGGATCTAAAATGCTAATAATTACGTTGGCAACCTGTTTGTAAATAAGACAGGAAGAACGAAAACAATGATTCATTTTGTTCATATATTATTATTATTATTAATATTTTTTCTTTATTTTTTCACTAATAACAAAAAGTGTACAAGTTATACTTTACTTAAGAATACGGACATGGCTATGCTGCCGTCTGCTGGAAGTGACATTATAAAACAAAAGTAATAAAGTAAAAAGAAAAAGGAGATGAAAGTAAGAAAGTAAAAAGTGAATATTAATGTTACAATTTTTTTTTTTTTTTTTTTTTTTTTTTTTTTTTTTTTTTTATAGATCAAAGGAAAATGGAGAAAAAATTGATGAGTAAAGCGAGTTTTAACAATTTTAATGATTTGCAACATAAAGGGGTTACAATTTTGGAGTGATTTGCAACACAAAAAGATAACAATTTTATATATATGATTTGGAACATAAAAGCAATAATAGGCATAAAACGTGGTTGTTTTTCAAAAGCTATTACGATATATGAGAGCATGTTTGCAGTAACTATACAGGGTAGTCCAACCTCGAGCACCATTTAATATTTCGTAAAGACAATTAGCGGACAAAAAACTTTCTTGAAAATACAGTCGTCGAATCTCTTGTCGGAGGATCGGGCAAACTGCAATAAAATGGTAGATATCGTCTAACTGTCTTCTGTTGCACAGACAACAAATTTGTTGAAGATCGAAAACCTTGTAGAATGCCAGGCTATTGCTTCTTTTTTCCTGATCATTTTTGCATATGCGTATCCATCGTGAACATAGCTCTCTTTCAAATATATCCAACACGTTTGCAGGAACTTTGCAAAAGCTGGATTGGGCAAGACCAACATCATGATCCTTCCCAACACCAGAGTGATATTCCCCCTCAGCAAAGAACCGCAAGCAAGCACTCAGTTTGACGATTGGTGTAACCGCAAAGCTCTTTCTTGCTTCCTGGGAAGATTCTGTGAGCACGTTGAGTAAATATTTAAACGCGCACTTATTGACACGAAAATATTTTTGAAATCTGTAAAAGTAGGTAAAGATTTGCGTGTGAAACCAAACTACAAACGCATCAGTCTTTGTTTTGATGTAATTCCAATGGATTAGAGCTGTCTCTCAAGTTCCTTCTTATTTTACGACGGTTTTGGTGTTCAATACTTGCTAATTCCTCCGCCACCATTCTGAATGCGACACTTATCATTTTAACACGAATTTTTTATTTATTTTAGCTAATTTATAAAAACTATTTAATTTTTATTCTTCTGACAGAATTCGCAAAATGACACTTAAATCCTCTAAATAGCTGATTTCGAAACTTCAGAAATTCCTTCTCCCGCATTCGAAGTGAAAAATATTTCCCCGTTGATTCAGAATAGGAAGATTTAATTCTCGAGAAAAATAAAATTCTCCAGGAAAAATTCCCCGGGAATATTCATGATTGGGTTGATTATGTATGTTCCCTCAATTTATAAATAAAAAAAGAAAAATCTATAATGTGTAGAAAAATGTTGGATACTTTCTGCATTAACCTTGGCACATATTACTTTATTGTTGAAATATTAATTATTAAGGGTCTTTCATTAGCGACTTGACTACTTCAAACGTTCAGTGTGAACGCACTCTTAAACCGATTACCGAACTGTCAATGTCAAAATATTAAATAACATAAACATATTCATCAGCGTGAAGTACACGAAGGAACAACGTTTATAAATAATTTAAATTTACTACCGAAATACCGAGTCCGTAGTTCTCGTCCCAGTATGCAAGCAATTCATATTCTAGTAAACAAATTCTATAACTGAATGCAGTCAGTCTCATTCTTCCTGATGAAATCCACCCATTTAATATAATGTTCATACGACTTTCGGCTATCGGGCATATTTTGATGGCAAGTGACCAGAGTATATCCGTATAATGAGTGGGGACACTCTCTCTACAAAGCAAAATGCAGAAAAAAGCCAAAAATATGTGGAAGCAGGTCAAAAGGATGTGTTTTAACCCTTACGGAACGACCACTGTCATTGTATATAGACTTTATTATCAAAAGGAATTTGAAAACGTCGACCTCGACAGATTTGGCAACAAAAATGGTGGCGTTTGAAGGTTTGTGTCTTAAATTTTTTGTACACACTTTGAAAATGAAGAAAGAAGAGAAAAGAGAAAGAAAGAAGAAAGAAAGAAGAAATAAGAAAGAAAGAAGAAAGAAACGAAGAAATATACTGCTTTGTCTCTCTTTATCGAATCATATTTATTATTTTTCTTTGTAAAAGTCAAATACTTTTTTAAGATTTGCGTTGTTGCGTCGCTTCGGCAAATACTATGTAGGATGAGAGGGGGATGATGGAAAAATTAGAAATCTGGCTTTGTCGTCTGCGAGTGGAATGTATGATGAAAGAGGCTATTCGTTTGAAAGGAAAAATTGAATAACAGCTGATTTCGCTATTTTCCATCAAATAAGGAATTATGAATTTATGGATTTTTAGACTTTTGCTATTTTCGCTGTATCTCGTCCAAAAATGTACCGATTTATATCATTTCTTCAGTATTTCATTCGGAAATATTCAATTTGTGTTGTATCAGCCGTTATTCGAAAAAATATTTGCTGGATAGGTATATTTATATACAAGGTGGCGCAAAAGTTGTCTGGTGGCGCAAAAAATGTCACCCGATGTTCTTTCGCTGTAATTTTTTTTATGAATGAAAATCGTTGGTTCTGCTTTTGGATTATGTTAATTGGTGTTTTAAGTTTTTTCTGTATAGTTAACTTCACAAATGTTAAAGTAAAATTTACATTTGCCGCCATTTGCAAAAATTATAGCTTCTTCCGATAGGATGATGACTTTTGCGCCACCTTGTATTAGAGAATTGATGATCTACATTAATATTGAGGCAGGTCACCTGTCGTTTTGCAGTTTTTTGTAATACATTCGTGGTCAGCATCGATAGTGATGTATATCTACTATGTCCGTCCGTCCGTCCGTCCACCCGTCGGCAAAAATTAAGGCCTTTACACTGGAGCTAGATAGCTGACATTTAAACCATATACTCTCTAGGGGCCCAAAATAATAAATTTTAGGAATTTGTAAAATCCGCCCACTGAGACGCCCACAATTTCAAAAGGACAAATTTGTGAGCTAGAAAGCTGAAATGTTGAATATATTGTCTTAAGGCGACCAAAATGCTGTGGGGGTTAACATCGCATCGTCGCCTCGGAAAGTAGCATGTATGATGAGAGGGGGATGATGGAAGGGACGAAAAGTTTTTAAATGAAAAATTTAATAAAATCTGATTTCAGTCTTTTTCCTCAAATAAGAAATTTTGGGTTTATCGCTTTTTAGACTGTTACTACTTTGGCTATATCTTGTCGAAAAATGTTCCGATTTGTATCATTTCTTTTCTAATTTATTCAGAAATATTCAATCTAATTTATAAAGAACTGACATCTTACTTTGTGTCAGTATTGCGCCATGCTGCACCACCACTTATGGGTTAATACGTTTCTACCTATACGATCAATATTTATTTTAAATGCCGAAAAACACTTCTTAAGGCAATTGGATCTGGGCGAACATTTGAAATTCCTAAAGAAGATGAAATATCTTTCAAAGCATAATAGCACGTTAAATGAAGAACAAGAAATGGGAGTTCCTTCTGACAGAATAGAAATGCCAGAAATAGGCGGGGGAGTACATCTGCCCATGCAGGGACGAGCTTAGAAAATCACTACAGAGTACAGAGCCCTCCAAACACCGTTTGTCGTAAAAGTATAGGTACTAAGGGGGGAAATCACCTCTATGCAATTTAAACATCCACGTGAGCCCAGAGACACATTTAACGCTTTAAATATGTCCCGCAATGCATGCAAATTACCGAGGTTTCTCCAGGCGGCCTTGTCCTCATTTCTTTCTACTATATTTTGTCATGCCGTGTAAATATTTTATCTTTAAAATATCAAATCAACGAATATAATCACATATTACATTACATGTATAACGAAATAAATAAACTATTAAAATGAGTACAACCAAAAATGCAACCAAGTTTACGGCCAATGAGTCGTATCTATGAATAAGAACTACCAGTTCTTTGGAGTAAAAGGCCGCAGTAGAGTAAAAATCATTTGCAAATTGTTTCAGTTCGGTATGAAATAAGTCTTTCTTTTCTAAAGTGAGTTCGGAAATTCGACCTAAGCATTTACTTTATTGAACTTGTAGGTACCTTCTTGACTCTTTTTTTATCCTTACCAAATTAAAAAAATCCAAGATTAAGTTAGAAAACTCAATATATCCGAGGAAATTGTTCAATTAGTAGTTTTTCGTCATCCGCAAGAAGCAGCCGTTGAGCATTGTTGATGAACTTTGGCGAACGGATTTCCTGGGCATTCCTTCTCCTCTCAGCGGCAAATTTTGAAAATGGTTGTGTTCCTGTTCAAGCTACTTTGTCGGAGAAGAATTTTCTTCTAAATACCGATACAGACCCTCCACAAACTTTATCTTTTGAGCGCACTTTCTCTTTGCGGGCCTCTTGCAAAGTCTGTATTCCAATTCGAGGCGACCTTTTTCATCTCCATTATTAGTGAAGTACCTACTTTGAATAAGCTTTGAATGACCCTTTTTTGTCACTAATCACTGCTTTAGCTTCATCTGCCCACCACCATGTTTCTTTGCCGTATTGACAACTTTGTTGATGATGCGATGGAGATAATTTTGCATATTTGCAATAAATGCTTGACTTTTTTTTGTCCAGATTGTACCATTTGATTCTCACCAACACTTTTGTTTGTTTAGTTCTGTTCGTCCCCGCTGCCATAAAAATGTCTGTCAGGAGGAGGCGGTTTTGTTGGGCAATTCCCTCTTCCAGGATCACTTTGCAATCTTTAACCCGAGGTTTCATAAAACGTGCTACCAAATGGCAATCAATCTGGGTTTCGTTTTCGCCACTGCTGTAAGTGACCTGGTGACGGCTTTGTTTGAGAACGATTAGACCTTATGACTTGCACATGCTTAGGATACCTTCACCCGGAGAGTTTCTAGTGCCGTATTCCAGTCCTCAATGGCAGTCCCCATAGTCTTCGTTTGACTAACCGACATTACCGTTCAAATCTTCGCCAACAAACAAAAGTCCCGTAGTAGAACATCTTGAAAGCTTTTGACAGGATTAACATTGCATTTAACAATTAACATTTAGACGTCTATTTCTCATGTACATATGTGAAACATAGCGGTACTTAAAATTGTAAACAAAAGAGGAACACGTGGGGAGCGTCCCTGAAAAAATCTTAAATTTTTTAAATACTATTTAATAAGCTCAATAATTTAATTTATTTTTTGAGGGAAATAACGAGAAAACCCTTCATTTAAAGAAAAATAACATGAAAAATATAATATAATTAAATTAATAAGTAATTTCGATATTAACTTACTTGCTAAATAAATGAATTAAAATTAAAGTGAATTTAATACCTAAACGAATATCTATATAACTTAACAAAGAAAAATAAATAAATTAACTTTAAAGTGAACTTACAAATTAATTATTAAGTTTGTGTATAAATTAACAAAAAAAAGGTGTCAGCCACGCTGCACTCACGGTATAGTTGATATGTAAACATGTAGGCTCGTCAGTGTTGCATGTGGAAATATCACAGACTTTGTGGTTTTGATAAACAAGAGATTTGGGTATTGTATTGAAATAAAACCATGATATATATTTAATGTCAACGACAAAATTTATTTAATGTTTGACCGAACAAATAATTGGTTTGTGAAAGCTGAAGTAGGAGACGTACACCGTCGACTCAAGGGTGTCGATGTACCGGGAAAATATAGCATCGATTGTCGTTTAAGTGACATTCTTAAATCGGCCATCGGTTACCGAAGTACAAATCGATATTTTTCCTCTTGCCTTCAACTGATGTACAACAAACTACAAGCTATACAGCCTCAATTATTCAAAACAAATCTACTTCCACACAACTTTCCGGTGTTTCGTAAGGACATAATAATCTCTAAAATTGAACAATCATAATTAATATAAAAAAACAACGACACGTGGTTGTTTTCAAACGGTCACCCATCTACGTTCTAACCGCGCCAAACGTCGTTTAATTGCGGTGATCTGTCGAGCAGCGATTAACTCACGTGGTAAGGAAAATCTGACGATGACGAAATCTGACGAAATCTGACGAAATCTGACGTTGATGGTGACGCTAGATATTTCCAACTAGCCCCTACCGGGAAAAAAATTAAAAAAAATATATATTAACACATTAACGAGAGCAAAAATGTTTACACATTAAAAAGTAATTATATTAGCATTGAATTAAAAAAATAACAAATATATAAACAAATTTGTAAATAAATTAACAAAACAAAAAAGTTTATTAAATATTTATATTAATTAACGAATAGATTAATAAACACGAACCTATGTTCAGAAATAAGCGAAAACATAGATATATTAACAAATATGTATGTATATATATTTATTTTGTTTATTTTTTTGTTAATTTCGATGTATACTAAATTAACAAAATAATAAATAAAATAATTATATATACATAGATACATGCATAAATAATTTAACAAATAAATAAATTAACATAAAAGAAACAAAGATAAACCAAAAACAAATAATTCAGGTATCTGGAACATATGTGCAAGTCAGTCTTATTATTATTTAGCATTACTCGAAGCATTTATTAGGGGATTATCGGAAAAGTTGCATCTGGTGAAGAACGTTTCAATAAATTTTCGAATTCTATCGGAAATCAACTCAACATTAGCTCTGTTATGCAGATCAAAGGTGGAGTAGTGCCAAGGGAGGTTCATCATCATTTTTAATAATTTGTTTTGCTGTATCTGAATTTTCCCCAAACTTGACAGCCATAAAGCAAAATTGCCTGGAAAATAGCCTTGTGTATCAATATTTTGTTGTCGTTAGACAAAAGAGAACTCCTATTAACAAAGGGATACAGCATCTTAATTGCAATACCAATTTTGTGTAATGTCCTTGCAGTTTGTTCCTTAAAGGTTAGTTTCTAACAACCGGCATCCAGTTTATCTGATTGCCATTTATTAATAAATGATATACCGTCTCAGAAACAAGACTTTATTTCTCGTAAAAAAGATAGCTTGGATCTTTTGCGCATTTACTTTTATCTTCCATATTGCATTTTCAGGCACGCATTTATTAAATAAGTTAAAAACTTATTACCAATCTTATTTAGGTTTTTTAAATACTCGTAAATATTTCTTATATGGTCCAGACCACCAATTTTTTTAACAACTAAATTATCAGTTAAATATTTTAAATCTGCTTCGCTCACAAACTCGATCGCCGGTGTTTCCACTACAGCAGAGGTTAATGTCCGCAGCGAGTTGGATACAAGTAGGTCTGTGTTTGTATCTCCTAGATGTTGAGACACAGAATGATTTTGTGCAAATTTGTCGCGGAGTAAATTGTCTTTGTCAAGGTCAGTATAGTCTTTGTATATAAACTTGTATGTGTGTAATATGTGTGTAGAGTGTATATACAAAGGTATAGTGTATGTTACCACCGCTTTCAAGACATGGAATTCGGATATTTTTATTTTTAATAACTTTGACGATGTTCCAAAAAGGTTTAGAAGGTTTATCTAATGACATAAGCTTGGTGTTCCATTCTTCATTGCGTTTGTTATTAATTAATTTGGCTATTAGTTTGTCGAGATGCTTTATTTGACTTTGTGATATAGGTTGTCTATACCTTTGCCAGTTTCACCTATGTATATTTCTCAGTCTTATAAGTTTCAAAACATGACCCGGAAGTTTCACACAGAAATATTTTTCTTCAACTTTCGGTACACTGCTATCAGCAGAACTAAGCACATGTTCAGAAAATTGATGAACAATATTAATAAAGAAGATAATAAAGAAGATGTTCTTTGCTAATTACACTTTCTAGACTTATGGGTACGTTTCGGAGTTTTTTTTTTTTAAGTCCGGAATATATTGCACAATTTTTTCACCAGACCATCGGACTTGACAGCGGACTGGGTTCGGGTTGTGATCTGAGAACGGTGCCGTGACATAACCCCAAGCGTCATAAGATCAAATCTCGAAATTTGGCCATATGTCGCTTTTTGAAAGTGACATAAGGCCAAATTCCAGCATTTGGTATTATATCACTTTCACAAAGCGTCATAAGTCCAAATCCGAAAAGTGACATAAAGCCAAATTTTCGAAACCGTACCTCGCACCTACTCCAAATCAAACAGTGACCCCAAGCAGGGGGTATGCATGCTGCCCCCCCATAGGCATTGTACTGTTTATGCAATCTACTTGCGATTTCGCAACTAATCCCATAAACAGTGCAATGCATATGGGGGGACATGCTGCCCCCCTGCAACCCCCCTGCTTGGGGTCACTGTTTGATTTGGGGTAGGTGCGAGGGCAAATTGTTGAAAACAGCACCAAGCGAATGTGTCATAAAGCCAAATTGGCCGCTTTTCCAATGTGTCATAATACCAAATGCTAAAATTTGGCCTTATGTCACTTTCACAATGCGACATAAGGCCAAATTTCAAAATTTGGGCTTATGACGCTTGGGTTTATGTCACGGCACCCTGAGAACAGCTCGTTAATGGATACTGGCTGAGGAATATGACTAGATATGTTGGTAATAAATAAATCAATAACAGAGGGGGGACCACGAGATAATTTCTTTTAATTATCCTGAAACGGACAACTCCCATAGGCGGACCAAATCTTGCACCATTGATGTCCGCTCAAGTAAGATTTCACTGCATAGTGCATATACCTACAAAACTTATACTATTTCTGGTATAGGATAAAAAATGTGTACTTCTTTAAAATGTGATAATATGCCTAACCATGCGCTTGATGAAGTTCGATACTTTAAATGTTGTGCATATGGGTGCCTACCTGCAAACATTCTTTATTGTAACTTCAACCTTACTATCAGAGTTTTAAGCCCTTTAGGCCCGTTTGCTGATACTAGTCATAAAATTGTGTCTTAGCTAAGTAATAGTTAGCGTTATGTGGAACTTAACGCTTAGGTTCGTCATAGCTTATTTCCAGTTGCTGAGAAATATTTAAGTTCAGCTTAGCAAAGAGAAACTTTTGAATCGCTTTCCACTTCAGAGCATTGGAAAAAACTGTCAAATTTTCTTATTTCATTGGGAATAATTTTAATTTTTAATAGAATTTGTTTTGTTAAAAAATGTCTCAAAAAAAGCGAACGACAAGCCAAAACTTTTCAGCAACGGAAAAAAATATACTTCTTCAATGTGTATACATATTATGAAAGAATGACCCAAATTTTGAACTCGCCATTTCGATAATGAATCCAAAGACTGTGCATGGATTGACCAACGCCTTTGATAGTGATTCAATTGAAATTAATGAAGACGCGAATGTTGTTAATGTAAGTTTCCATTTCATACCTAATCCTAAAATCATGTTCGCAATGATACCTACATAAAAAAAATTTGACAAAAACAACTTGTTTCAGAATTCACCGGATGACCCAACAGCAGATTGGGGGAACTATAAACCTATTCAGCTTAAGATGCCAGTTCATTCAAAGCTTCAAATTAGGCCAATCACTGAGAATGTATAAAAACCTTGTTCACCTATACAGGAATCAACAGAAGCACCCATCATTGTTTCCAAAGGCTCAAGAAACTAATACGAGGACACATACGTGAACACTGAGCGTACAAAAAAAATGGTCTGATAGGCGTACACCAGTGGCTTCGACTCTGCACGGTAGTAAAATAACTGAGCAATACTCTGAACTATCAAAAATTAAAATTGAGCTAGCAAAGCTCCAATACGAAACCCTAAAAGAAGAAGCCAACCAAAAAAAAATTACCGACTCAATTGAGCATGAACTACCTAAGAAGTCACTGGAAAAATCAATTGAAATAAAGGCGGAAATTTAAAAAAAAATCTAAAATAGTTGCTCTAGCATAGGCGAAGCCTGTAATATTTTAAAAGACATGGAAAATTTATTCAACATTTAGTTTAAATTTTTTATTTCATTTATCTAGCGGACTTCCGCTATTCATGCTTAGTTTCGAAAAGTCTGAAAACATGGAAAAAATATACAACATTAAAACTATCCTAAACATAGTGGTTAAAATTGAACCGATGCGCCAAAGGACTCGTCAGATTCCTCAGTGTAAGCGTTGCCAAGGCTACAATCATACGAACACGTATTGCCAAAAAGAGCCGCGTTGCGTTAAATGTGCCGGTAAACATTTATCGAAGGAATGCGCTCTAAGTAGACAAGACCTACCAACATGCATAAATTGCAATGGAAAACATCCGGCAAATTATCGCGGATGCGAAGTGGCTAAGGAACTTCAAAATAGGCGCGACAAAATAAAGAAAACTACGCTACCAATCGCAAATAAAACCAATAACAAACCTGAAAGGGGCAACAATAAAACCAATGAAGGACGAAAAAAGGCTAAAGAAATGGTCAAAACACAACACCCAAGAGAAGGAAAATTGTTTAGAAAAAAGTCACCGAAAGCTGTTCCACAAACATACGCTGAAGCTGCGTTGCAAGGACGCGAACAAACAAATAAAACATCTGATCCAGTCTCCCAAGTTTTCTCTGCAATTCTTGCCAGGCTAGAAGAACAGAGCCAAATTAATAAACGTATGTTTGAAAAACTCGACAAGCTCGAAAATCAATTTCGAAGTACACGTGCAATAATATAAATATGACGGATTTAGTTAAATTAGTGACATGGAATGCGAACGGCCTTCTGCATAAGATGGACGAGCTCGAGATATTCATTCATAAATATGAAATTGATATTTGTTTGATTTCGGAAACTCATCTGACGAAAGAAACCAGCACAAACATTCGAGGATACATTGCCTATCACGCATATCACCCTTCGGAAAGGGCGAGAGGCGGGGCATCCTTGTTGATCAAAAATACCATTGAACACTCACTCAGTGGAACAATCGAGCTTGACAAACTGCAATTATGCACGGTGAGCGTAAAAATTAAACACATAAAATATGATTTTGCAGCTATCTATTGCCCCCCACGTGCAACGATGGAAAGAAGCGATTTTATAAGTATCTTTGACTCACTTGGACGAAATTTCGTCATCGGAGGTGACTTTAACGCAAAACATACCTTCTGGGGATCGAGATGCATTTCAGTAAAAGGTAGAGTTCTTTACGAAGCCGGTATGGAATTGGGGGTAGACTTTCATTCCTCAGGTAAACCGACATACTGGCCCTCGGATACGGCAAAAACACCAGACCTCATCGATTTCTTCATCACGAAAGGTTTGTCGGGAAACTCTATTGTAGTTGAGGAATGCTTCGATCTTTCTTCTGATCATTCACCGGTCATTTTGACAATTAACGGCTGTCTACGAAAAAAAGAAGGTCCGCCCAGACTAACTAACATGAAAACAAACTGGGAATCCTTTAAAAAAATACTGTGAAAGTAAAATCGATCTCAAAGTGTCTCTTCGAACACCCCACGAACTTGAAGACGAACTCGATCAATTTATTAACGTCATACAATGCTCAGCCTGGAAAAATACTCCCCATAAACGGAAAATAACCACAAATTGCGAAATAACATATCCCTTGGAAATCACGCAATTGTTAAAGAAGAAAAGGGGAGCGCGCAAAAGATGGCAACAATCTCGCGCTCCACAGGATAAAACCACTCTTAACTACCTTTGTAGTAAACTTAAGAGAGAAATTCGAGACTTTAAAAATCGTCAAATTTCTACATATCTTGGAAGCCTAACTGCGGATAAAAGTACAAATTACTCGCTCTGGAAAGCCATGAAAGGCATTAAAAAACCAAAAACGCAAGCGCCACCCATCAGGAAAATCAATGGAGAATGGGCGAAGAGTGACAAGGAAAAAGCCGAAATATTTGCAGAACATTTGGAAGAAACATTTAAACCATTTGATGGTCAAGCGTTGCTCGAATTTCCTGTCCTAACCGTGGCACCTGACAATTATAGAATAAAAAGTGTATCGCTAGCCGAACTACGCTTCGAAATAGAGAAACTAAAATTAAACAAAGCTCCTGGATATGACTTAATCACAGGACAGGTCCTTAAAGAGTTACCTAGGAAAGCTTTAATAAAGTTTGCATATCTTATAAATGCATCGTTCAGGTTATTGTACGTTCCACGACAATGGAAGGTAGCTGAAGTTATAATGGTTCCAAAGCCCGGTAAACCACTGAATGACAAAAAATCATATAGGCCAATATCTCTCTTACCGATAATGTCGAAGGTATTCGAAAAACTTTTGTTAAACCGCCTACATCCGATTATCGAAGAACGTCGATTAATACCTGACCACCAATTCGGATTCAGGATTCAGGATTAAGCACTCTACAATCGATCAGGTTTACAGAATAACCAATGTAATTGAAAAAGCCCTAGAGGAGAAAAAAATATGTTCTAGTGTTTTCCTCGACGTCTCTCAGGCCTTTGATAAAGTATGGCATACAGGGTTGAAACATAAGCTAAGACAAGCTTTTCCGAAACAGTTATCTGATATCCTTAGTTGTTACTTATCAGACAGACTCTTTCGTGTAAAACACGGAAATGATTACTCTGAATTTAAAGAAATCGCGGCAGGAGTTCCCCAAGGAAGCGTTCTTGGACCGATCCTATTTCTAATATACACTAGTGATATTCCTCAAGAAGAAGGCACAACAGTAGCCACATTTGCAGACGATACAGCTATATTAGCGGTCAGTAATACCGTTGAATCAGCAACTAATAAACTCCAACGTTCTATTGACAAAATTTGTGATTGGACAAAGACTTGGCGTATTGCTCTCAACGAGGCCAAATCAACGCACGTGAATTTTACTTATAAAAAGGTAGACAACTTACCCATTTTCATTGATTCGGTACGAATTCCGTACGCAAACGAGGCAAAATATTTGGGTATGACACTCGATGCGAAATTAAAATGGAAACCGCACGTCAAGAAGAAACGCGAAGAGCTCGCCATTCGATGTAAACAAATGCACTGGCTGCTTGGTAGATTTTCCCAACTCAGCATGCAGAACAAGCTGCTTTTATACAAGCAAGTACTAAAACCGGTTTGGACATACGGTATACAACTTTGGGGTTCTACCAAATCCAGTAATATCAAAATTTTACAAACTTTTCAAAACAAAGTGCTAAGAAAAATAGTAAATGCACCATGGTTTATCAGAAACACTGATATCCACAGAGACCTAACTATGGCTACCGTCGAAGATGAAATAAAACATTTTGCCTGCAAACAACAGACAAGCCTTCACAGTCATTGCAATATCACCATGCTACAAATTCGAGACGATACTAACCTAGTGCGCCGATTACAAAGGATAAAACCATTTGAATTAGCGCAATAAGATGTAACCGCGAGCTTATGGCGGTATTAGCAGGTGCCTCCACTGGGAAGCTGCCTGCCAAACGCGTAATTTACAGTTTAAATAAAACTACTAGATAGGAATAACCTAGTTGTAGTATGCAGGTTTCGAAGGGAGGTGGTTTTTGTTTTCTTATCTTAAGTGAGAAAGAGTCGCATGTACGATTTTCCACCTACCCCTATTATTCGTCCGAGCCTAGTTCTGGTTCCAAGTCTCGTGCTTTTAACCAGGATAGGTAACTCTCAGCTTGCTGAGAGTAACGATAATATTACTATGGCTTGGGAGTAATATTAGAAACTCTATAAAAAAAAAAATTTATCTAATAAAAACTGAAAAATTTAAGTTGTACAGCGTTCATTTTTATACCCTATTCTAAGGGTATATTAATTTTGACGCATAGTTTGTAACATACCTTAATATTGCCCGTAGACCCCTAAAAGTTACTATATTTATGATCAGCATCGATAGTAATGTCGATCTAGCCATGTCTGTCCGTCCGTCCGTCCGTCTGTCGGCAAAAATTAGGCCTTTAAACTGGACCTAGAGAGCTGAAATTTTAACCATATACTCTCTAGGGTCCCGAAATAATCAAGTTTACGAATTTTTGAAATCCGCCCACAGACACGCCCACAAACTCAAAAAACAAAATTTTGGAAAAAATCGAATTTTGAGCTAGAAAGCTGAAATTTTTTTTATATGATCTATTTTCAAAATCCGCCCACTGACACGCCCACAAATAAATAAAATAATTTTTTTTATACCCTATTCTAAGGATATATTAATTTTTGAAAATCCAAAGTTTGAGCTAGGGAGCTGAAATTTATAATATATACTCTCTAGGGGCCCTTTATTCTCATGTGTTATTTTTTCTTAAATCCGCCTACCGACACGCCCACAATTAAATAAAACAATTTTATTGAAACACCCAAGTTTGAGTTAGGGAGCGTTTTTTTTTTGATAAAATCCTTTAAATGTTATATAACAAAATATGTAGAGCATTCTTAACAATTCAACCATACTTAGACTTTTGTCACGCCCACTTATGAGGGATAGGAATAAGAATAGGGTATCCAACAGTTTGCCCAAGCGGACTGTAGCCCGTCCCTATGTTTAAACCTTACAATCTATCAAAATAATTATTTATTAGAATCGCACGCTTTTGCATCTCCATATTAAGCGACGTTGAACTCCTTTCGTTTGACTCAAAACGATTCTCAATTTGCCCAAGGTCGATGGCTCGCTGAAGTTCGTCTCTATCAAAATCTAAACTTTCTGGTGGCTCCTCTGGTTCACCATGCTGACATAGTATATTATGCAGAACACAGGCTGCAACTATTATTGTTAGCACCGTATTTAATTTTAAGCGACATCCATATGCTAAAACTGGAAATCGTCTTTTCAAAATGCCGAAAGCCTTTTCAATGGGACCCCTGGCACGTATTTGAGATTCATTGTAAATGTGCTCTGCTGTTGTTTGTGGACTAAGTAAAGGTGTCATCAAATACACTGTAAGTGTAAGCTGAATCACTTAAAATCTTCCAACGATTAAAAAATTTCAGAAAAAGAACAAAATAATAGGTACCCAAAACAACACAATCACAATAATGTTGTCCTTCTAATTTAATTTAATTTTTAATTTTAATTTGGTGGGGGCATGCGCCCCCATTTATTCAGCTTAATACAAGCTATAATATGTCTTAAAACAAAACTAAGACTTATAGCTAGACTTAAAAACTAATACTTACAAGCTAGAGATTAAGTTAGGGTTTATGGAGAAGGAGGTTAGGTTAGGTTTAGGTTAGGTTTATGTGGCTGTCGGCAGAAGCCAACACACTTAGACCAATTTAGGTCCATTGTGATACCACGTATTTTTTATCTACCTCAACTCTGTAGATGGGACTGGCCAACGACACGCGGTTGTTCTCAAGCGGTCCCCCATCTACGTACTAACCGCGCCCAACGTCGTTTAATTACGGTGATCTGACGAGAACCGATTAACTCGACGTGGTATGGTCGTTGGTTAAGAGAAGGAGGTTAAGTTTAATGGAGGGAGTGCTGCGGTTGAAATCAAAAACAGAAATGTTTGAATTTACCTTCCGTAGCATACGGGAAATTGGTTCGTTGGAGCCATAGAACGTGCGGTGGGTTGGTAGATAGAACAGACGGGGATGTCTTAAATTACGAGGGTTAGTATTAAAGGAGATGGAGTTGTAAAGGGACGTAAAGGTATATAGAGTTTTTCATTCTACTATTGCTAAAAATATTTGGTCATGAGTTGACCCAGGCCATCTTGCAACAATATCTGTAAAAACCATGTTCGCAGCACACGTCGCCTGGACGTTAATTGAAAAGTACCCTTTCCTATTCCTGAAGACTTCTGGATCTCAACCACCTAATTAATACAATTTAAAATAAATCAAGTAAAAAATACTAATTCGCTGGGTTGTCATACCAGGTGACTGAATTTTGATATGAGTTCCATCCACTGCGCCAATTGCAGACGGAAAAGAAGCTACGAGTATATTATAGAATTCTCTTTTTACCCTTGCGATTTCGGTTGATGTGGTGGGAAATTTTAGGTATTGTTTATAGAGAGCAGCAATTGACGTCGAAACTCTTAAAACGATCCTTGAAACTGTTGAAATATGCATTCCAACGAAATCAGCAATTCTAAAAAGATGACTCCCAGTCGCAAAGAAGCGTAGAGCAACCAAAAGTTGGTTGATTGGCGCTATAGAATTATTTCTAACAATTCTTAAAATAAAATGATCTTAATTGAAGAGCCAAACAATAATTTTTACCTATTAAAGGGGCACTTCAAACGTGTCTCGATCTGTTCTAAAACATTCAGAGTCATATCTTTAGTCAGACGGAATCGCTTGTAGTAAGTAATGCTCATCGAAGAAATGAAAATATTCCTTTCTTTCGTATATCTGTAGGGGAACACCTACTTCGATAATTTCAATTACCTCGACATCGTGTTCCATTAAATCCAGGAGGTCAAAATCCATTGTTGCTGACTGCAATCTTTTTGTCACAAAATGAATAAAACTGCCAACATAACCTTTAAAAGTCTTTAAGCATTACTTAGGCTCCTTATGACGAACTATTTCTGGGGCTTAATTTAAGTGTCACTTACGGAAATTTAAGATTAACTTTGTTTTTCGTGCAACCCGTTAAGTATTACTTAGGCGCTTAAGCGATAGTTAAATATTTAAGATTCGTATCAGCAAACGGACCTTAACCAGCTGGGTACTATCATGGGATCAGGGGAGATTCTTTTGCAGAGAAAATTTTGCGGGATGATATTTTCCTGGGATAGACTTACAAAAATTAAAACTCTGGACACCTCTTCGACTTACAAAAAAAAAGGATATTCTGAAGGTGGGATATTTCAACCGTGGATATTATAAAAAAGAATATAAACTACAGTAATTATTACTCATTTTTGGTGTTGAAGTGGCCAACCGCTAGTGCCGGTTCCCTAACTACTCCACACACACATCAACGCAAACAACTTAGAGCCTTCTTCAATAGAATTCGCTTTAACATCTCGAAATGATTGCATATCTTCTTCTCATGCAGTGTTTAAATATTTCTCCAGCCTTTATGCAAAAATCCGTATTCATAAAACAGTATCCAAAACATGTAAGTTATGCAGAGTTTGTGTCGTTAAAGTATCAAAAAGAATATATTAATCAATTACATTTAGCTGCCCAAACTGCCCAAACCAGTTGTTTGTGAGGAACCAAATGAAAAAATTCTGCTTATATTCGGAGATTTAATTGTGTAACATAATGCAATAGCAATATGTACATAATATGATTTTTGATACCGATTATGAATGAATAGTAATACCCGTTTTCATGTTTCCTTAACGCCCGAGCTATGTAGCATGACATTATAAGGGTACTAAAAAATCCCTTTAGTACATTATAACAAAATTAAAATCAATGGTTTGTTCCAACCAAAGCTCCTCATAACTAACTACCCCTGTTCTGATCTGTTTCATTTTATCAATCTCATTACTGGAATTATCTATCCGACTTTTGGAGACATAAACAAAAGACGAATCTCAGTCTCAATTGAGGCGCTCAGCGCCAAAACGGCCTAACCCTCATTTTCAAAAAAAATCAAACTGACTATGCAGATCGAAACGGAATCTTTTGAAATTTATATAAAAACAAACTCCCTGTGATATCGTATAAAACTAGGTGAATTTTTATGGGGAAAACTTTTTTTCGTCTCTATGAAATTTAAAAATTGTTAGATGCCAAAACGGCCTAAGCTGCTTAGGCCACATTGAATTCTTGAATTTAAACATTTGTGTGGGTTAGGCCACAAACGCATTCTACATTTTAAGAGTAGGTATAGCTATTTGAAAATAAATCAAGTTAGCCAGTAGGTTTTTAAAAGTATCTATATAAATATTGCCTCTCCACTTTTAGTTCATGCAATTCTTGTTTTGATGTAGACACGCTTGATACTTTATTTTTTACTAGTTTTTGTCGTTAAGAAAGTTATTCATTTTTAAATAGATCCACTTGTTTGTCAAAGGTAAGTTCGTAAAGTTTACTGAAGGACCTTTATTCAAATTGAAAATGTATTAATTAGACAAAGAAATTGCACGTGAATAAGCATGTCCGCCGAGGTGGACTCCATAAGTTTACAGGACTTTGAAGATTCTCAACAATCAACAGAAAATGAAAGGTCAACTGAATCAGCAGTTGAAGTTGAAAGCAGAAATGAATTGAAAACACCTACGAGGAAAAGAATTGCCAACAAATCGAACTGGAAAGAAGACGTAAGTAAAGTTCAGCGAAATTCAGGAAAATGCTATAAGACTGTAAAAGGAATTGTGAAGCCAGCTCGAACGCTAAATGCACTTGCATGTCCATGTCCGTTAAAATGTCATCAGCATTTCAGTGAGACTATTTTGCAAAGTATTTTCGATAATTTTTATAAAATTGCTGATCATGATTTGCAAAATGCGTATTTATGTGGACAAATTGGAGTTATTGCAACAAAGAGATCTTATAAGAAGTCTTTGGGCGAAAGCCGCAGATTTAGTACAAGAATTTACAAACTTCCTGGAGTCAACAATGTCGGAATGAATGTCTGCAAAAGGTTTTTTAAACAGATTCTTCAGGTAACTGATGGTCGTCTTACGCGTGCACTTAAGCATAGAACACCTGGAAGTGCATCAACAACACCAAAGTTGGACCAAAGAGGAAAGCATCCACCTCATAATAAGACGACCGTTGAAGCTACAGAACTCGTGAAAGACTTTATTAACAAATTTCCAAGGTATAGCTCTCATTATTCCAGGAAAAAGAATATCCAAAGAGAATTTCTTGCACCGACCTTAAACATTTCTTTAATGTACGAGCTGTATCGTGGATCTGCAGAAAGGGACAAGGTTGTTTCAAAATTCGTGTTTACGAAAATCTTTTCAGAAAATTTTAATTTGCATTTTCGAGCTCCAGTTTCTGACAGTTGCAAGAAATGCGATTCTTTTAATGTTAAAATCGAGGCTGCAGATGATCCTTCTGAAAAGCAGAGAATAACGAACGAAAGAGATTTACAGCACCGAAAAGCTGAATCAGCCAGAAGTGGGATGCAGTTGGATTCGAAACTTAACAAGGATGAATATGCAGTCATAGCTTTTGATTTAATGAAAACCCTGCCGACGCCAGTTATTTCCACAGGGATAGCTTACTACAAGAGGCAGCTATGGACCTATTGCCTTGGTATTCATGACCTTATTACAAACAAGTCTTTTATGTACACCTGGAATGAGGGAATAGCTTCACGTGGTCCACAGGAAATAGGGTCTTGCATTATGCATTACGTGAAAGCGAATGTCAAGTGTAGGAACTTAATTATGTATAGTGATCAATGTGGTGGTCAAAACCGGAACATGAGAATGAGCACTATTTGCACATACATGGTTAACAACTCTACCTTTGAAGTTGATCAGATAGACCATAAGTTCTTAGTATCTGGACACTCATTCTTACCATGTGACCAAGATTTCGGTCTCATTGAAAAGGAAAAGAGATATTACAAGGACATTTTTACACCTGATGATTGGGATCGTGTAATCATCACAGCAAAAAAAAAAGCAGCCATTCCACTTAGTCAAAATGACAGCAGATGACTTTAAAAGCATTTCTTTGATCGAGAAATTAGTGACAAACAGAAAAGTTTCCACGGACAAGAGTTCAAAAGTTGAATGGCTTAAAATTCAGTGGCTTCGATTCCAAAATGAGAAGTCATTTATAATTCAATATAAATACTCAAATAATGAAGATGTTTTATTTCAAGAAGTTGACATTTCAAAGCGAAACTCCAGTAAATTCGTAGATGTGGAATTGCAGTCACTATATCCTGGAGGAAGATTCATTGAAGCTGCAAAGTTTAAGGACCTTCAAGAACTCAAGCAATTCATACCTCCTGTATTGCACTCGTTTTATAATAATTTGAAAACAAATACAAGAGCCGAACATGAAGACATTCAGGAAGAAGAAGAAGAATAAAGATTTTCAATTAGTTTGCATAATTTTTCAAAACGCTTATTATAAAAATTGGTATTATATAAATGGCCTAACCCTCAATTGGTATCAATAAAAAAAATTTAAATGAATTCCAAAATGGCCTAAGCCACTTTTTTTTTTCTTATTTATTGTTTAAAATGCTCTTTCTGTTTGTAAATAAACGCCTTACTGTTAACCACAAACAAAAAAAAACAAATATTATTTATCAAAGATTAATAAAAAAAAAATTAAAATATTTCAAAAACATGTTTTTTTTTAAACCTGTTTTTCTCGGTGCGATTTTTTTGGGCTTAGGCCGTTTTGGCGCTGAGCGCCTCAATTATCATTGTTGTCACACAAATTGAAAAAGAGTGCAAAGCGGACGGAAGTGTCATTCGATCGTGGGGCCCTTTTTATTATTATCAATAATTTTTTTCCGACCAGTGCTCTCTCTTTTTAAATTTATGTTAATGTCTCTCTCTCTCTCTCTCTCTCTCTGTCTTGTAAATTCATGAATATAATGAATAGCGGAATGGAATCATTTCAATTAAGGGGTCGGTTTGCCGGTCGACTGTTTAGTCGGGCCTCTTTCACATTCGCCATAATTAAATACAATTTAAACCAATTTAAGAATTAAAAACGATTTGATGCTACTCATGAGTGTCACCCGAACGTACCCTCATATGTGTGCTAGTTGCAATTAATGGGGGTTCTCTCTACTCTAAGGCAGGAATGAGTTCTCATTGCTCAGTGGTGCTCAGATTTCAGTGATTTAAGTTGCTTGAGATAATTTCCAACATCTCGTTGTCGACCGTAGTTGTCGTCGTAGTTCGTGGCACACAAAGTGACGCGAACCACTCTATAGGTTAGCCGTTGCAATCATGATGGTAAAAATAATAATAATGATCAGAGCAATAATAAGAATGACTACGCCGATAGCTTTAATACTGGTATAATGTGACATGTGTTGAGATTCATTCCCGTCTCTGGTGATGTTTTAATTTTTATGTGTTCGCCATCCTTGGATAAATAAATCTGGCTATGTACCTAGAAGCTAGAACGCGCTGCTATTTATTTCCGAGTTAATTGAAAATGAGAGTAATTGTAAGATATTAGAGGATGTTGGCACTCAATGAAATGAGGAACCTGAGGCTTCTCACTTTTGTTATTTTGTTTAAGGGGAAGGCCACATGGGCGCCTAATTGGTGACAATGCCGTTAAATTTATGATTATATGCGGTATACAATTTAAACTCGGGGGTAAAGTTGCAATTTGGATAGTTTGATTACTTAATGAATTTCATTGACGTAAGTACTCTCATATTAAATGAGAACTGAAATTGAGCAGACTTTATTGTTTTGGATAGGTGCAACAAAAAAAACCGTTGCCTACTGCGAACGTGGTGTTAACATTTTATTGTAGACTAAATAGGTTGTCGGGCGCAGTGGCTCAATGGTTAGTGTGTCGGACTACTAATCGAAAGGTTCTATTAGCGCCGGGGCCAAGTAACATATTGAGTTTTTTTCCACTACCCCAACTCTTGCGAACGTCTGACAAACATCCAAGAGTATCAATTGTCATGAGAAGCTTCTCAAATTTGCCGTTTGGATTCGGCTTAAAACTGTAGGTCCTTTTCACTTCGCAAAGAAAGTTGTTGGAGAAGCTAGGTTTTAGGACCTGTATGGGCCGTTAATTCCTAATATATTTTTTTTAAATAGGTAGGGGGAATACGCAATGAAACGGACGCGTTATGAAACGGCCACTATAGGAATCTTGAAAATATGTGAACGAAAATTGTTGGCTTTTGGTTGTTAGCAACACTGATGACCATAGATAAATCCACAAAAATGACAGACTCCGGCCGCTAATATTTTGTTTACTTTTTAACACGTTTGTTAAAGCGCTTAAGTTCTGTAAAAAATATCGTATATTTGCAAACTTATTTAAACTTTTATAGTTACTTAAGTTACAATTGTTGTGGTTGTAATTGTTTTGTCATAATTTCAAAAAGATACGAAACGGTGAGTTATAATCTCATCAATACTTAGTTACTCGTATTTGGAATTTGGCTTAAATGTTTTTAGGTTATATATGCAATGAATCGGACTGGTAGCGTCGCGTTGAAAGTGACGTCCGCTTCAATGCGTCAGTGGCTGTCCGATTCATTACTCCTGAAGTCTTAAAACTGGTTTTATTTATTCATCACCATCAGATGCCCCAAAGAAGAGGATTCGTCCATAAAAAGCTGCTGTATAGTCTGCTGTGGACGAAGTACTTTAAAAAGGGCAGACAATTCGCTCAGCTGCATCCGCATAATAAGATATCAAAATCATATTTGGCGGATATTGTGAAGAAAGCTATAGGGTCTGCTACCGCGTTCACTCATGATCCCAATATTGGAAATCGAAGAATTTTTACCAAGGAACAAGAGGAACAGCTGGCAGATTATTTAAAAAGATCTACGAAGATGTGTTATGGCCTTACTACAAGGTGGCGCAAAAATAACCGTCCGATGTTTTTTGGCTGTAATTTAAAAAAAAAATGAAAAACTTTGATTCTTCTTGTGGATTATTTTTATTTGGTCTTTTAATTTTTTTTACATCAAGTCGAGAATATGATGTCATGTAAATGGCCGCCGCCACAGTTGATTGTCATTTGAGCCCTTTTTATGGCATTTTCCATCACTTTGGCCAAAACTTCCGGCGATAGGTCCTCACATTGTTGACGGATATTGTCTTTAAGAGCTGCCAGAGTCTGAGGCTTGTTGACATAAACCCGCGACTTCAAAAAGCCCCACAAAAAGAAGTCAGGCGATCTTGCTGGCCAGTGCAAATCGCCAAAACGGGAGATTAGGCGCCCGCGAAATGCATCCTTCAGCATATCGGTTGTGGCACGTGCAGTGTGTGCCGTTGCACCGTCCTGTTGGAACCACATGTTTTCCAATCCCAATTCATCAAGTTGCGGCAAAAAGAACTCGTTGATCATTGCTCTGTAGCGCTCACCATTCACAGTAACCGTTTGGCCCGCAACGTCTTCGAAGAAAAAAGGTCCGATGACTCCTCCAGCGAAAACAGCACACCATACAGTGACTTTGAGCGGGTGTAATGGCTCTTCGTGGGTTACACGCGGATTTTCAGTGCCCCAGAAGCGTAAATTTTGCTTATTTACGTACCCGCTAAGATGGAAATGGGCCTCATCACTCATGATTATTTTTGAAGAAAAATCATCTTCCTCTTGGTGGTGATTAAGGATGGCTTGAGCGTATGTTAGACGCGATTGGCGGTCAGCAGCTAACAGCTGATGCACCGTCTGGACTTTGTACGGAAACATCTTCAAATCGTGTACCAAAATTCGCTGTAAGGACCGTCGACTGATACCCATTTGCGTGGCACGTCGTCTGGTCGATGTCGACGGCGCTTCCATGACATCTTCGGCTACAGCAGTAATATTCTCTGCAGAACGGCTACTCCGGGGTCTGCCATGCCTGGCAGCATCTCGTGTTGTGCCAGTCTCTTCAAGGCGAGCGGCTAAACGTCGCAGTGTTTCACCAGTAGGCGTTGGACGGGTAGGAAATCTGCGACGAAATTCACGTTGTGCCAAAGTCACCGACCGATTATTGCTCAAATAAATAGTCACCAATATTGCGCGTTCTGGAGCAGTGTAGCGTTACATTGTTTATTAACGTGTATTTCGCATGTGTTTACTACACAAATGTCAAAACAGAACTGACATTAGGGGCCAATCGCAAAATTTATAGCATTTTCTGATAGGAGGATTACTTTTGCGCCACCTTGTACAACCCAGGTAAAAGAGCTTGCTTACCAATTTGCAGCTGCAAATCATGTAGCACCCGAAAAGTGGATTTAGAGACAAAAGGCTGCAAAGGATTGGTTTCGTGGGTTCATGAAAATAAATTCAACTTTATCAGTGCGAAAACCAGAAAATACTTCTTTATCCAGGGCTACATCTTTTAACCAAGAAAATGTTAGCAAGTTCTACGAAAATCTTGCAAATATTTTAAACAAAAAGAATATTGAACCTCATATGATACGGAGCCTGGATGAAACTTGATGTTCAACAGCGACTAACCCGCCAAAAGTAGTTGCAACCCGAGGGTGTAAACAAGTTTGACAGGTGACATCGGCAGAGAGAGGACAGTTAGTCACAATGCTTGAATTTAGTTGATTTCATGGAATTTATGTTACAAGGTGGTACAAAAGGGGCATTAGGTTTAGCCAACCCAAGTGGTTGGATAACTGAGAATAGTTTCTACAAGTCCATGGTATACTTCATCAAATATGCGAAGTCATCTGATGAAAACCCTTGCTTATTAGCTTATTACTATGTGACAACCATTCAAGCCAATTACATAAAAGTTATTTTGTAAAATCAAAGATTTTGTGAAACATTGAGTATTTAGGTGACTCAAACCATGGAATTGGTTCCCAGTCCGCTTCAAGACACCCATTGTCCTATTCAATGCTGCCTGTGTTATGAAACGGACATAAGGGAGCTTAAAGAAAACACAACATTTCTTACAATAAATTTACTTTTCATAAAATATGGTGTGTGAATAATTCAACAATATAATCTCCGAATTCCTTAAGGACAGTTAACGAGTTCCTAAGTTTTTAACTGCAGTATGTAATAATTCTTCAAAGTAAAACGTCCGTTTCATGGCGTATTCCCCCTACCTAATTGAGTTTCTCACACAAAAGTTAAAAGTATGCTGGAAGAGCAGCGAACAATGCTTTTTTTTAACTTTTTAGCTTGAATTTTATTGCAGCCTCCAGATATGTACAGGGTGGCGCACCAATTGAGCTTCATGAAGAAATTCAACTTACTTTTTTTTAAAAAAATGTATTTCATTTGTTTTTTTTTTTTATTGTATAGAAAATTCTATTTTATTTTAAATAACTAATTGTTTTTGAAAATCATTGACCGTAAATGACCTGCATGCTCCTCCACGCATATGCGACACCTGAACAGAAAATTATTCATTGCGGCTTGAAGGGTTGCAGTCGGGATCGCCTTAATTATTGTTTTAATGGGCTGCTTCAATTCAGACAAATTCCTTAGTCTCGTTTTGTACACCTCTTGCTTGAAATAACCTCATAAGAAAAAGTCTGGTGCAGTCAGGTCAGGTAACCTTGGGGGCCAGCGGAAATTGGAGTTTCTGGAAATTAATTTGTTTGGGGATTTTCAGTGGAGCTCCGCCATAACCGGTCTGGCTATGTGTGCAGTTGCTCCACCTAGCCGGAACTAAATGCTGTTGAAACGTATACTTCTTGCTCACAGTTCTGGGTAAAAAAAAAATGCCTTAACATCTTTAAATAACGGTCCCCATTGACAGTTACTGTTACAACATTTTCTTCAAAGAAGTATTTAACCACAATGCACCTTGATGAAACTGCGCACCACACAGTGACTCGTTTTGGGTGCAATAGCATCTCATGGAATATTTCTGGATAAGATTCACGCCATATAAGGCGAATCTTCATCTCCCTTCTCCTACCGACCAATTGCAATAACTTGTCTTCTTTCCAAGGTCATAGAAACGCTGATAAACCTTCAACTAATGAAATATCTTAAATCCCGAAAACTTTTTAATGACCGGCAGTACGGTTTTCCCAGCAACAGGTCCACTTATAATTTGACGAGTTATCTAACCGAAAAGAGGAACCAATCTCTTCACCAAGGTGGTGAAAGTAAGATAGTTGCGCTTGATATTTCAAAGGCATTTGACAGAGTTTGGCACCAAGCTTTCGTGTCGAAAATGCGTGCATTTGGAATCGATGATACCGTTATTGAACGGATTAGAAATTACCTGTCGAACCGTTCAATTCAAGTTGTTTTTGACGGTTTCAAGTCTACAACCCACCAAATAAATGCTGGTGTTCCCAAGGCTCTGTTTTGTCGCCGAACGGCTTTCCAGTCTCGGTATATGTGTGTTGATGACAACTATTTCACCGCTTCTGATCTGGCTACTATTTATAAGGCGTTTATCAGCCCAAAACTTGACTACAATGCACATATCTGGTCTGGTGCACCAATTACTTATTTGGAGCTACTTGACAGGATCCAAAAACTGTTACATCACAAGATCGCTTGACTCTCTTAGTTATCGTCGAAATTTATCTTCTCTCTCTTTATTTTATCGATATTTTCACCATAAGTGCACAAACGAAATAGCCAGTTGCATTCCGCTGGGCAAGAAATGCACATTAGTTTACGTTAAGCCTGTATTCGGACGTACAGTGAAACACAAGGAATATTTCCTTAGTGCTCTTCCCAGCTCCATTTTTCCTACACATTATAATCTACAAACATTTAAAACCAACGTGCATCGGCATCTCTCCCTATATTCTAACCCTAATTTCCTTAGCGCCCGCGCTCTATAGCTATTGCATTGTAAGGGTATTCAAAAATCCTTTTAGTGCGAGTACATTATAAAAAAAAAGCTTCGTGCTGAGGATCATAACAGCCGATCTTCATTTGCATTGTCCTTCGCCCTTCCAATGTTAAAAGTCATTTCATTCCTGAATTTACATATGTTGCCATAATAAAATTAAAACAATTTTAAAAAGCCAAACATTATGGTTTAAATAAATATTTTACAGTAGAAATTAGTTATAGCAATTTCGGTTACAACGAAATATCGCTATGACGAACAGTTTCACACAGAAATTTTATTTGTCTGTCGGCTAAAAGTTACTTGGAAAAAAATAAAAAAAAATATTAGGCCCCTGTACAGTAGGCTGTCCCGACAATTTTTTTTTCGGAGTATCTAAACGAAAGACCCCGCAAAAGTTGCGTTTTGAATAGCATATAACGAAACAAAAAAAAACAAAAAAAAATCGGAGGGTACTTTTGGGCCTCTACCGCTCGCTGAAATCTTAAAAAAAACAAAATTTTTTTCCTTATTTTTATTGATTTTTTTTTTTTTTTTTAAGATTATATTAACGAAAGACTCCGCAAAAGCTGCGTATTGAATAGCATATAACGGGACAAAAAAAAAAAACAAACAAAAAATGGAAGATACTCGTACTTTTGGGCCTCTACCGACCGCTGAAATTATTAAGGAAAAACAACTTTTTTCTTATTTTTTACATTTTTAATTTTGTTTAAGTATTAATTTTGTGCATTGAAGATGTAATCTTTACCGTTTTATCAAAGATATCTATTTATCGCTGATATTTATAAAAATATAGATATTCCATCAACAATTTCTGCAGGTACCTACTTGAGAGGATTTTAACATTCTAGTTTCTTAAAAAAACCGTTAAAAAGCTTTTTTTTAATTCCTTACCTTCCCTTTATCTTTATAAGAACAACTGTTTTATTTTTATAGTCGCATCGTATTATTCTTATGTTAAGTTGCCCGTTTTTTTTTTAAATATTAAAATCATAAAATCACAGTAGGCTTTGAAGTCGTCGAAAAGAAAAAATGTGGCTTTGTATTTGTTGTTACAACTCTCTAAACAAAAAGTGTTTAATTTTGTTTTGTGTTAAGTTGTGTTGTGTCTCTGAAAAATATTTAATAGGTAGAATCACAATGAGTTCTGGACCTCGTCGACAAGAAACAATGTGTCCCTTTTTCGGCCCCTTTAGTGAACTAAACAAAAATAAGTTGCCAACAGTAAAAGATGTAGTCAAGTATGTACTTTTCATACAAAGTGATCTGAAAACAAAATACAATGGCAGAAATCCATCTAATTCCGAAGTTTTTGTAATTGTTAGTAAAGAAATCGAAAAGATTCCAGTTGTATGTCATAGTCGAATACTACAATTAATAAAATACTACTTTGATGAATACATGACACTTAAAAGATACCCACATTCGAAAAAAAATACAAGCTATCACAACAGATTGCAAGGTTTTACTGCATTTTCAAACACAAAATTGTTTGACATTGCATCGTGTAAGTGTGATTCCTTTAATGACTGTCATTGTGTAAAGGATAAAAAAAGTGCCTTTAAGTGAAAATTGTTTGTTTTAGTGGACCAGAGAAATGACAGAAAAATGGTGATCGGTGGTATTGACAAGGTTGAAACCCAAAAAATTCAAAAGCGACTAGATAGAAAGCGTAGAGCATTAGGCAGTCAAAGAGCTGCATCTACTACTGTATCAACTTTTTTCGAAACAGTAGATTCAAATGAAACTTTAGAGCATGTCAATACAGTTCATCCAATCGAAGTAATGCAGTCACAGCTCTTTTTATCAGAGCCTTCAACGTCAACATCATCAGGTAAGCGAAATTTGCCTACTCTACCATCCACAGCAAGAGTTTGTGATCGATATGGGCTTTCCGTACGATCTGCTGCAGCAGTTGCTTTAGCAGTACTCCAGGATGTTGGAATAATTGAAAGCGCTAACAAGACTCTAGTTATTGATAAAAATAAAATACATCGAGCTTTGAAAAAATCAAGAGAAAGCCTATCAAACCAATGCGATAATGTCGTTATTCGCAGTATTTATTTTGATGGGCGAAACGATAAAACTCTTATTTCCAAACAGAAAAATGGACGATACTATCGGAAGGAGGTTCTTGAAGAGCATATTTCCATTCTTGCAGAACCAGAATCTATATTCTTAGGCCATATAACGCCTAAATATGGTACAGGAAGGGAAATAAGTAATTCGATGCTTAATTTTTTCGAAAACAAGGGATTTGATTTGAAAAAAATTCTTTGCATTGGTTGTGACGGCACTGCAACCAATACTGGCTGGAAAGGAGGGATAATTCGCTACTTGGAAATGGAATTAGGTCGACCATTACAGTGGGCAATATGCTTACTTCATGCGAATGAATTGCCACTACGACATCTCTTCACGAAATTAGATGGATCTACTTCGGGCCCTCGTGAATATTCTGGCCATATCGGTAAGTCACTAGCCGATTGCGAACTTACTGATGTTACTCAATTTACACCTGTGACCGGAAATGTACCTGAAATCGAGCAAAAAATTGTTGATCAATTGAGTACAGAACAAAAATATCTTTTCGAAATGTGTCAAGCTATAAAAACAGGTCATTGTTCTCCCGGACTAGCAAATCGACATCCTGGGAAAATGGCACATTCAAGGTGGGTCACAACTGCAAATAGATTACTTAGACTTTACATTAGTTTAAGTAGCCCATCTGAAAATCTTAAAATTCTTGTGGAGTATATAATGAAAGTGTATGCACCAGTGTGGTTTTCGATAAAAAAAAAAACAAACCGTTATTGATATATGGCCCGCGACATGTTTTTCAGTTTATCTCTTTTTTAAGATGGTTGCCAGACAACTTAAAGTCAATCGTTGATACTGTCATTGAGAGAAACGCTTTTTTCGCACATCCTGAAAACGTCTTAGTGGCAATGCTCTTCGACGAAATGGTATATGTCAGAGAGCTTGCATTAAAACGAATTATAAAAGCGAGGCAAACCCAAACATCAAACCGAATATTTAAGCCGCCAAATATTAAATTTAACGCTACGGACTACATGGACATAATTTTTTGGAATGAATGTCAAATTACTCCACCACCTTGCCTAGCTGAATTCACTGATGATGAACTTTCGTTGCTGGTGCAAAGAAAAGAACTGAGGATATCGGAATTTCCTTGTCACACACAAAGTGTCGAAAGATGCATCAAATCTGTGACCGAAGCAAGCCAATGTGTTATTGGAGCAAAGTCGAGGGAAGGACTTATAAGAAATAAAATAGACAATTTTCAATGTAAATATTTTTTTTTAAGTTTTTGCAATGTAAATATATTTTGTTTGTTAAGTCCTTTCATGAACTTTTTTTTTATTTGTTTCAAGGACACTAAAATTATGTTGTACTTAACCTTAACTTTAAATTAATAAATCAAAAATTAAAAAAAAAAAATAAAATAAAAAAAAAATAAAGGGGAAAAAATATAGTTTTTTACTTTCTTTTAAGACCCTTAAGCCTCGGTAGAGCCCCAAAAGTCATGTCCAAATCAAAAAGTAAGTACATATTCAGAATCTACTCGTTAATACGCAACTTTTGATACCCCTTTCGATAAAAAAATTATGAAATTTTTTTTCTTCATACAACGACGGGACACGCTACTGTACAGTGGCGTGCATTTCATCCCTTATTAGGTATATTCTTCTCTTTGTCACTGACTGAATTACAATTTCAAAACAAATATACTTTCTTCGTTATCTGCAAATTGAAGTCAAGCTTTGGCAGCATTTATTTGTTTCTTAGCACTGTTAATTTGTATTTAGTCAGATTTTTTTTTTTTTTTTTTTTTATTTCCCAGAGAAGTATACATCTGTCTATTGACACTTAGTACATTTTTTAACATTGAGAATAGTTTTGGGGTTGATTGACAATACAACAAGTGTCGTACCGTCATTACATTTGCATTACAGGATATTAGAACATGAGTTATTCAGTTAAAAATTTAATAGATAATATTTTTTTTTATGGACAATCTCCTCCTAGTTCCTTGTGTGAGTTCAGTATTATTGTATCGTCTGCAAAAGTTGCAATCATTGCATTGGGAGTAACTTCCACTGGGGAGGGAATGTCTGCTGTAGGTTAGGTTAGGTTGGAAGGGAAGTGCACAGCAGGGCTGCTGTGCTTGCACGGGGGCCCATTGGTCCATTGTGATCCCTTATTGTTTTATGTGGTAAACCTACATTTACAATAAAACACTTACCATACTCAGTTTAGGTTAATCTTGCCGGCCGGCCTGTTGGAACCAACCTGTGTTATTGACAAACCTGATGGTGTCCGTCAGTGGTACCTGCGCTACGTCCTCTAAGTCTTCGAAGAATCTGTTGCCCAGATAGCGAAGTCGAGATGTCTGAAGGTTTGGACATTCGCAGAGCAGGTGTTTGATGGTCTCGGTTTCTTCTATATCTTGACAGCTCCTGCAGTAGTCTGGTGAGCTGATGCCCAGCCTGCTTGCCATTACACCTATGGTGCAGTGGCCTGTCAGTACGTCAGTTAAGATACGTATTTCTAGCTTATTCATTTCCAGAATGCTTTTTGTTCTTTTTTCGTTAATTCTTGGCCATAGACTGCGAGATATAACACAGTCGTGCCTTTGGGACCAGGCGGTGTTAATTTGTTCCCTCAGTTTTTGGTCAATGTTTCTTTTTGCTGCACTAATTGGGATGTCTATTGACGTAATGGCGTCTATTACGTCAAGTTCTGACCGGATTCTTGCTAGCTCGTCTGCCTTTTCATTCCCAACAATGTCGCTATGACCGGGGACCCAGCAGAGAGTGATCCTGTGTCATTCGCCTATTTTGTTGAGGGATTTTTGGCAGTTTCTGACTGTTTTTGACTTTATAGTTTCGCTGTCTAGTGCTTTGATAGCCGCCTGACTGTCTACGAAGATTGTGATCGTGGAAGGATCCAGATTCTTCGCGGAGATAGTTTCTGCTGCCTTGTCGATGGCGACAATCTCAGCTTGAAAGACGCTGCATTCATTGGGAAGTCTGTACGAGCCCTTTATGTCTAGGGGCTCGCAAAAAACTGCCGCTCCTGTCCCCACATCCATTTTCGACCCGTCCGTATAGATGTGGATTTCTTGCACGTTGACGTGCGTGTTCCAGTTCTCTCTTTGGGGTATGTATGTGGATTAGTTTTTCTCAAAGTTTCGTTTGGGAATTAAGTAGTCCGTTTTCCTGGATAGATCGATACCCAAGTAGTTGTGAATTATAGAGCCGTGTCCATAGGAGCTGTGCCTCCAGATGTTTGCCTCCTTGAGGCGGAGGGCTCCTTTGGCTGCCATGCTGCGAATATATTCACCAAGCGGGGGTAGGTTTAAAATGACTTCCAGCCCGGCTTTGGGTGTTGATCTTATTGCTCCCGTTGTACCAATACATGTTAATCTCTGTACCTTTGAGAGGTTATGGAGATAGGTAGTCCTTTCTGTTGCCTTCCACCATACAATTGACCCGTATGTAAGTATGGGTCGTATGATCGTTGTGTACATCCAATAGGTTATGTAAGGGCGCATACTCCAACGTTTGCCAAAGGTCTTTTTGCATGCGTAGAAGGCGCATAGTGCTTTTTTTGCTCTTTCTTCTGTGTTATGTTTCCAAGTAAGCTTAGAGTCTAGGATGATGCCCAGATACTTTGCCTCCGGGGAAAGTTTCAGACGAATTCCGTTTAGCTTCGGCATATCGAATTTCTCGATTTTTTGTTTCCTAGTGAACAGAACACATTCGGTTTTGACTGGATTAACTCCAAGGCCGTTCGGTCTTGCCCACGAGGATAGTTCTTTTAGGGCAGATTCCATGAGTTCACTAATAGTGGGGAGATACTTGCCACTTATTAGAATTACAATATCGTCTGCGTATGCTACTATTTTCGTTCTTTTGGCCTTTAGAGTCGTTAGGATTTTGTTGACCACTATGAGCCACAGGAGGGGAGATAAGACGCCTCCCTGTAGGGTGCCCCTGGTCACTGTTTTCCTTATGTAACTCTCACCGATCTCTGAGTTAATTACTCTGCTGTTGAGCATTTCGTAAACCCAGTTCGTTATTTCTTTATTCGCTCCCAAGTCTTCGAGCGCTGTTTTTATGGCCGCTGTTTTAACATTGTTGAAAGCTCCCTCAATGTCCAAAAATGCAGCCATGGTGAATTCTTTGTGGTGTAGTCCTTTTTCTATTATTGACACAACTTCGTGCAGGGCTGTTTCAACGGACTTGCCTTTGAGGTAGGCGTGTTGAGTGCTGCATAGGTTGCTTTCGTTTAGAAGGTCCCTTGTGTATAAGTCGATTATTCTCTCCAGTGTCTTTAGGAGAAAAGAGGAGAGACTTATCGGCCTATAATCTTTTGCTGTGCAGTGTATATGTCTCCCTGCTTTGGGAATGAATATCACTTTAACTTCTTTCCAGCTTTGCGGTATGTAGCAGAGTCTTATACAGCTTTTGAAAATGACTTTTAGCCATGGCAGTATTACACTAAGAGCCTGTTGTATCATTGCTGGTATGACATTATCTGGTCCCGCCGATTTGTAGGGCTTGAATGATTTGACTGCCCAAGCAATTTTGTGCTCTGTTATAATGCTTTCCATTGCTATTTCCGTTTGTGTGTCTGGCGGAACAGGAGTGTAGTTGATCTCACACCCAGTGATTTCACTAGACTCCGGAAAGTGGGTATCCATTAATATGTGTAGAGTTTCTTGGCTAGACTCTGTCCAAGAGTCGTCAGCACGTTTAATATAGCCTGGGACCGTGGGGTCTTTGGACAATACTTTACGTAGTCTGGCGGCCTCGTTTGTACTCTCTATGGATTCGCAGAACGTGTTCCAGGATTCGAGTTTTGCTCTCCTTATTTCTTTAGTGTATAGATTAAGTTCGGACCTATACTTAGTCCAGTCTTCATCTGCCTTACTCTGTCTTGCTTTGTTAAACAGTTGTCTTACCAATGTTCGCCGCTTTTGAAGCTCGCTGGTCCACCAAGTTGCCTTTTTGGGTTTGCGATTGCGAGAGATGGGACAATGTTTAACAAAGGCTTTGTGCATATTTTTGGTAATATAGTAGACTGCGTTGTCGATTGAGTGAGTGTCGACAAACTTGTCCTCTTTCGGATGCTGTGTGTACTCACTAACCGTATTCGCATAGTCTGCCCAATTTGTTTTCCTAGGGTTCCTAAAAATGTGTTGTACCATATAATGTAGATTGACTGTAAAGAGTATTCTACTATGGTCTGAGAATGAGTTCCTCTCGACAAACTCTCCAGTCTTCTACCCTAACTTGGTCATTGTTGCTTTTGAGAGTTATGTCTAGAATTTCTGCCCTGTTTCTGTTTTGGAAGGTGGGCTGGTTTCCCCTGTTACACAAAACTAGATTTGTGGAAAGAATGTATTCAAACAACGACTCACCTCTTTCATTTATTCCTAAACTACCCCACAGCGTGTGGTGAGCATTCGCATCGCAACCTACCACCAAGGATGTGTTCCGTGAGCTAGCGTGTTCCACTAGTTCCCGGACTGTATCGGATGGTGGGTTTACCTCCTCGTGTGCCATATAAATGTCTGCTGTATATAAGGTATATAGTAGTGGTCCTAGGACACTACCCTGGGGGACCCCTGCTCCTATTTGATGCAATTTTGAGGTTTCATCTTTGCATTTTACAAAAAATTAACGATGGGTTAGATAACTTTTGAGTATTAGGTAAATATTTGAAGGAAGCATGTTTTGTAATTTATATAGCAGTCCCCTGTGTCACACTTGGTCAAACGCTTTTGCAACGTCGAGAAATACGCCAACACAGTATGTTTTTTCATTCAGGTCCATTGAGATTTTGTTTTTGTTGTATGGTTGAATGTTGTTTGAAAAGATTGGGAGCAGGCTAATTGGTCTGTAGGAGATTGCTTCCGTGGCGTCCTTACCGGGTTTAGTAATAGCTGTTATTTGTAATACTTTCCATACTTTGGTGAAATACGTAAGTCGTATAATTGGGTTGAATGTGTTTCTTAAGAATATAGTTGCTTTCTTTGGTAATTCTGCTAACATTTTTCCGGTCAGTAAATTGTATCCTGGAGCTTTTTCATGTTTAATCCTTTTTTTTGATGCAGTACTAAAACTCTTTGGCAGTGATTTTCCTAATCTGGATGTTTGAAGTTATTGTGTCATTCCTAGGTGGCAAGTTAGCGGCTTTATCTTCATTTTTAAAAAAAACCCCAAAATGTGTTGCTAGTGCAGCTGCCTTGTCGTTATTTGTCCTAGCCCAGGAGCCATCCACTTTTTTTAGCGGCGGTTCATGCAATATTCTATGTTTCAGTTTTTTTGGTGTTTAGGCACGTAGTTCGCAAAAGGTGTCAGAAAAATGTTCTCCAAGTTTAAACAGGGAAGTGCTGCCTTTTTATTTGATAATCTTCATTCTTCTTGCATTATCACTTTGCGGTTTCCTTAGAATTCTTTCTTTAAATTGTAAGTATGGGTTATAACGAACTAAGGCCCAGTTATAGTCATCAATAGATCGACACAATCTACTCGTATGTCTTAAAATGTTGCTTATGAATTATTTTACTAATATGTCTCTAATTATTGATAAATTGATAATAAAATTGGATAGAAAACAAATTCATTTGCATACGGTTGACTGTTGCTGTTCCACTTCTCGGTCAATTCAAGAAAATGATGCAAACGGTTTCTTTGACGTGTTTATTTCAATGCGTTTACTGTTCCACTTTTTACATATTGCTATAACTGAGCCATAAGTCAGTCCAATTTTTGCTGTAGTCGCTCTTTGAAACTATTTAGTTCAGTTTGATATGTTGACATTTGCATGCAAAGGAGCGCTTTTATAAAAATAGTTCCTGTTTTATGTAACAATTAAATTGTAATGTTTATATTTTCACTTTTATCTTGTAATATAAAAACACTGTTAGGTAGCTTATTATAATTTTTATTATATATTAAGATGGTATTAAAATAAATATTCATGCATAACAATTGTTTGATTGGGTCTCCTCTTCTTCCTTAACGCTGAAGTTATAATCAGGATTAAATGGATCATAACCCTCCTGCTTTAGTGCATTCCTATTGGTCCGCCTGTGGGGCTCGGTTCGCCGGTTCGAACTCAATGAATATTGGTAGTTCTCCCGGTTTCGGATCACTTCAAACTGAAATCAAATACTGGTTGTGTTACATTTGTGTGATCCAGGAGTTTTTAGGCCTGCCTTTGATTTCCTCTGATTTTGACACTTGCATGCTCCCGTTATGGATTATTGTTTGATCTTTTTTTACGACACCGGTGATCTCCAGCCGTGTAAACCCACGGATTTGCCTGCACATTTGCGGGACAGTTTCAAGATATTAAATTACATACGTATATATAAACTTAAGTTAGTTTAGCTTAGCTTCACGCTAATCACACTATTTCAGCTATAGTAATATAAAAATAGAAGTCGAGTGACAGTGAAGGAAACATTTTTGTTGAGTACTTTTAGTTGCTTCGATTTTCAATAAAATGATTTGGTTTTCAAATATTTGTCACTGACTGAGAGTGCGATATTTATCTAAAAAATATTAGGCATTGACGGGCTGTATGACGTTTATTTAATAATTGTTTCAAAATTCGCTCAGAACACTGCGAAAGAATTCATCGAAATCGTCTCGATTGTATCATGCACCAGAAAGTGAGAATCCTTTCATCTGAAATTTTGTTAGCATAATGACATGAGATTTCTGATGTCCGAATGCCCGATAGAATTTGAGGAACTCTAACTGCAAAAATTATGAATAAAAAAATCTTATTACTGAACTGATGTTGCAGATATATTTTCCTGTCTGCAACATTGTAGGCAGTAATTTCTATTCTAAGGTGCGCGGAGAACATCCAACGAAATTCGTCTGTTTTTTTTAATACAAAATTAATTTGTACCTTCACTGTGATTACAATAACCCACTCGAGTTGTAAACAACTTCAACTTCTATTTGTGTTCACTCTGTTGTGTCGCTCCATCATAGCCAATTGGTCGCAACCCCAAAATTTTATAAACTATCAAACACAAATTGATGTGTAACAATTTATGCAATCCAACTGTGTGAGGTGGAATCGGCCGACTGTTCTCCAGGTACCAGAGCACCAACCCAGATAATCTCGTACAAAAAAAAAAATATGTAACCAAATTGTTATTAAATTCAGTTTGACTTCGAATCAGCCGAGTGCTCTCCAGTTACTAGAGCATTAACTCGAAGGGAATATGCATACAAAAACAATGTCCAACACCACACCAAACGCCTGTAAAAATCGTAAGCTCGTATGCTCCAGAAAAGTGCACACCCGACTTTACCCAACAAAGGTCCAGTCTGGCTGGAGATGCGATGAAGATGTTGGCTATGGGTCTTATTAGGTGCGTTTCTTTGGAAAATGGAAAATGTATCCGCAGGAGTGCTCGAAATTACATGTTAAACAAATACAATATTGTATCTGTATACTGGGGATAGCTGTCGATAATACCTACTTCAGGGCTGCTTTGGATATATGCTGCGAATATATAAAGGGTGATTTTTTTAAGGTTAGGATTTTCATGCATTAGTATTTGACAGATCACGCGGGATTTCAGACATGGTGTCAAAGAGAAAGATGCTCAGTATGCTTTGACATTTCATCATGAATAGACTTACTAACGAGCAACGCTTGCAAATCATAGAATTTTATTACCAAAATCAGTGTTCGGTTCGAAATGTGTTTCGCGCTTTACGTCCGATTTATGGTCTACATAATCGACCAAGTGAGCAAACAATTAATGCGATTGTGACCAAGTTTCGCACTCAGTTTACTTTATTGGACATTAAACCAACCACACGAATGCGTACAGTGCGTACAGAAGAGAATATTGCGTCTGTTTCTGAGAGTGTTGCTGAAGACCGTGAAATGTCGATTCGTCGCCGACCAACCACACGAATGCGTACAGTGCGTACAGAAGAGAATATTGCGTCTGTTTCTGAGAGTGTTGCTGAAGACCGTGAAATGTCGATTCGTCGCCGTTCGCAGCAATTGGGTTTGTGTTATTCGACCACATGGAAGATTTTACGCAAAGATCTTGGTGTAAAACCGTATAAAATACAGCTCGTGCAAGAACTGAAGCCGAACGATCTGCCACAACGTCGAATTTTCAGTGAATGGGCCCTAGAAAAGTTGGCAGAAAATCCGCTTTTTTATCGACAAATTTTGTTCAGCGATGAGGCTCATTTCTGGTTGAATGGCTACGTAAATAAGCACAATTGCCGCATTTGGAGTGAAGAGCAACCAGAAGCCGTTCAAGAACTGCCCATGCATCCCAAAAAATGCACTGTTTGGTGTGGTTTGTACGCTGGTGGAATCATTGGACCGTATTTTTTCAAAGATGCTGTTGGACGCAACGTTACGGTGAATGGCGATCGCTATCGTTCAATGCTAACAAACTTTTTGTTGCCAAAAATGGAAGAACTGAACTTGGTTGACATGTGGTTTCAACAAGATGGCGCTACATGCCACACAGCTCGCGATTCTATGGCCATTTTGAGGGAAAACTTCGGAGAACAATTCATCTCAAGGAATGGACCGGTAAGTTGGCCACCAAGATCATGCGATTTGACGCCTTTAGACTATTTTTTGTGGGGCTACGTCAAGTCTAAAGTCTACACAAATAAGCCAGCAACTATTCCAGCTTTGGAAGACAACATTTCCGAAGAAATTCGGGCTATTCCGGCCGAAATGCTCGAAAAAGTTACCCAAAATTGGACTTTCCGAATGGACCACCTAAGACGCAGCCGCGGTCAACATTTAAATGAAATTATCTTCAAAAAGTAAATGTCATGGACCAATCTAACGTTTTAAATAAAGAATCGATGAGATTTTGCAAATTTTATGCGTTTTTTTTTTTAAAAAAGTTTTCAAGCTCTTAAAAAATCACCCTTTACAATACTTTGTGTTGCAAACATAAATTTTTGGCTGGTAGACATAATTCTTGTAATCGTTCTTATGAGCAACAGTGGATACATTTCTCAAAGAAACGCGGCTATTACACTCCGTCTCACTGGATTACTAACAGGTAGTTTCTTGATTTAATTTTACGATTTTTTTTAAATTCTTCGATAATCTGGCCAAATATTGTATATTGCACATGAAAGAAGACTAAATTATGTTGGGATTAAGTAGATGAATTCAATTTTTATGATTTTTCTTTAGTGCAATATATCCACTGTTGCACAAAAGAACCATCCCAAATAACACAGCCAGCGGCTATCTTTGTATATAGGCTTTATAGTACGAGGGCGGGTCAATAAGTCCGTGACTTTTTGAATTTCTGACCTCTTTACTGAAACAGCAACACTGCTCCTGTCAACAGCCATCTGTCAGTTGACTCCTGTCAAAATTTAAACTTGCTGCGTCAGTTAGTTTGTGTTTGACAGCGATTTTTATCAGACTACTCACTAATTTGAGGAGAAAATGGAAAAAAGTGAATTTCGTGTGCTTATTAAGCATTCTTGCGAAAAAAAAACATTACCGAGACAAGGCTAAGCTTGAAAAATACTATGGGGACTCTGCACCATCGATTTCAATGGTAAAAAAGTGGTTTACTGAATTTCGTTGTGGCCGTACAAGCACTGAAGATGCCGAACGTCCTGGACGCCCAGTTGAGGTCTCTACACCCGAAACAATCGAAAAAATTCACGATATGGTGTTGGCCGACCGAAGATTGAAAGTGCGAGAGATTGTGGAAGCCGTATGGATTTCGCATGGCTCAGTGGTTTCATTTTGAATGATCACTTGGGCATGAGAAAGCTTTCCGCAAGATGGGTGCCGCGTTTGCTCACAGTCGACCACAAACGCAATCGTGTAACAACTTCACAGGAAGGTTTGGCGTTGTTTAATCGCAATATGGAGGAGTTTTTGCGCCGTTTTGTAACCGTGGACGAAACATGGATCCATCACAACACACCAGAGGCCAAACAACAGTCAAAACAGTGGGTTTCTAAGGGTGAATCGGCGCCAAGGAAGGCCAAGGTGGGTTTGTCAGCCAATAAAGTTATGGCGACTGTTTTTTGGAATGCACGCGGGATAATCCACATTGACTACCTTCAAAAGGGAAGAACAATCAATGGGGAATATTATGCCAACTTATTGGGCCGATTCAATGACGATTTGAAAAAAAAAACCGACCTCATTTGGCCAAGAAAAAAGTTCTTTTCCACCAAGACAATGCAAGGGTGCACACATGTGCAGTTGCCATGGCAAAAAACCATGAATTGGGCTATGAATTGCTCCCTCATCCACCCTATTCTCCAGATTTGGCTCCAAGCGACTACTTCTTGTTCCCAAACCTGAAGAAATCGCTTGGTGGAAAAAGATTTGACTCCAATGATGAAGTCATCTC
The DNA here is from genome assembly GCA_949715645.1 of Portevinia maculata. Classification (NCBI taxonomy): domain Eukaryota; kingdom Metazoa; phylum Arthropoda; class Insecta; order Diptera; family Syrphidae; genus Portevinia; species Portevinia maculata. The sequence continues at coordinate 7,696,306 of OX454530.1, read as the reverse complement.
GCAAATAAAGGCCTATTTTGAGGACCTCGACAAATCATTTTTTTTGGAAGGGATAAAAAATTTGGAGAAGCGTTGGACAAAGTTTATAGAGCTCAAGGGAGACTACGTTGAAAAATAAAAAAAAAATTTTATCAAAAAATCTGTGTTTTATTCCAAAAGTCACGGACTTATTGACCAGCCCTCGTATTATCATAACAGCGAGTTTTTTTATTTTGGCCTCACGTTGGTAGATGGCGTTTTGAAGGTTTGTATCTTAAATTTTGCTGTCACCATTTTTTTACACACTTTGAAAACGAAGAAAGAAAACCGAACAACTGCTTTATCTCTTTTTATCGAACCTTTCATAATTGCATTACCATGTATGTTGTATTTTTATACCCTATTCTAGGGGTATATTAATTTTGACGCATAGTTTGTAACATACCTTAATATTGCCCGTAGACCCCTAAAAGTTACTATATTTATGATCAGCATCGATAGTAATGTCGATCTAGCCATGTCCGTCCGTCCGTCCGTCCGTCCGTCCGTCCGTCCGTCGGCAAAAATTAGGCCTTTAAACTGGACCTAGAGAGCTGAAATTTTAACCATATACTCTCTAGGGTCCCGAAATAATCAAGTTTACGAATTTTTGAAATCCGCCCACAGACACGCCCACAAACTCAAAAAAAAACAAAATTTTGGAAAAAATCGAATTTTGAGCTAGAAAGCTGAAATTTTTTATATATGATCTATGGCTCCTAAAACTGCTCGAGATAAAAAAATTTCAAAATCCGCCCACTGACACGCCCACAAATAAATAAAACAATTTTTTTGTAAATCCAAACTTTGAGCTAGGGAGCTGAAATTTATAATATATACTCTCTATGGGCCCTTTATGCTCATGTGTAAATATTTTCAAAATCCGCCCACTGACACGCCCACAATTAATTTTTTTTTTTTTTTTTGAAAATTCAAAGTTTGAGCTAGGGAGCTGAAATTTATAATATACTCGTATACTCTCTAGGGGCCCTTTATTCTCATGTGCTAATTTTTTTTAAATCCGCCTACTGACACGCCCACAATTAAATATAGCAATTTTATTGAAACACCCAAGTTTGAGCTAGGGAGCGTTTTTTTTTTCTAAAATCCTTTAAATGTTATATAACAAAATATGTAGAGCGTTCTTAACAATTCAACCATACTTAGACTTTTGTCACGCCCACTTATAAGGGATAGGAATAAGAATAGGGTATTCAACAGTTCGCCCAAGCGGACTGTAGCCCGTCCCTATGTTTTTTCTTTGTAAGAAGGAGCATAGGCATTTTTGTTGTTTAGCAGCACAGGTAGCATATAGGATTTGCAAGTAAGTTAATTTGTATGGATAATGGATCTCGCATTATCGATTCTGTGGTCATGCCATATGATTTTCATTTGTATGGAACTGTAAGTATGTATTCATTTTTCTGTGTAATTGATGATATGCAATGTTGCCTTCGCTTCCGCAAGTAGTATGTTTGATGAGAGGGAAATGATGGAAAAATAATAAATCTGACTTCTTCGTCTGCGAGTAGAAATGATGGAAGAGGCGATTCGTTTGAAAGGAAAAATTGAATAAAATTTGATTTCGGTATTTTTCATCAAATGAGATATTATGAGTTTATCGCATTTTAGACTCTCACTGTTTCGGCTATATCTTGTCGAAAAAGCTACCGATTTCCATATTTTTTTTTGTAATTGATTTAGAAATATTCGATATAACTTATAAAGTAATGACATACTCGTAATTTATTTGTTGTCAGTATTGTGCCACCAAGAAGTGCTCATAGGTACCTATACGATGAATATTTATATGGATAGTAAGAATTTTCGTTATTTTCGGTGGAGCTAGATTGCTAAATTCGATGAACGACATATTTTATAGGAGTATTGCGCAAGTTTATTTATCTTTAATCAAAATGTGAAATTTTTGGTACCTATATATTTTTAAGTCCATGTACCTTTTCAATGAAGCATAGAGGGAGGTCACTTGTTGGTATTTTTTGCTTAATGGAGGCTGCTTGCTTGTTTCTCTTTTGCATTAAACATGTTCTAACAATAGATATACTTCGAGGCATTAAGAACGTCACTACAAAGATTGTGCTGGCTAACTCTAGAGCTTTTAGCTAAGCTCCAGCAATTGTAGAGTGTTCTATTGTGTCTCTTGGCGGTTCAAGTTGAGTATGATTTTCATTAGTATAGTCCCGGTATATTCATATATTTATTTGTAGTCCGCGTTGCGACTATTGGATTATAGAAAGAGTTGAACTGCTTTTTGTATTCATATTGGACTCATTTTATTCGTGAAAGGATAAGTTGTGCATATGAATATTTTTATATTATATAAATCCCAATTCTTTTTTAGTATAGTCCATTGTCTGGTAGTTATTACACAGGACTATGTTGCTACTATGTTACCTATAGTTGCCAGTTATATACAGTCTTGTTCGTATTGTGTGCATTGATTTGCACAGTCCGTATCTAATCTTATCAAATTTAATATCTAATTTAGCACCGACCGCGCTGACCCCAAATTATGCATGTATTAATTTTTTTTTAATACAGATTTATTAAAAGATATTAAAAGTTAAAAACTTTTGAAGTTGTATTTAAAATCCGAAATTTCCTATTATGGATAATAGAGTTCCAAATACACGTTCTAGAGGAAGACCAAGTAATTTGAGAAATTCGTCCACTTTTCGAAGTATAACTCCCCGTTAAGGAGCAATGGAATCCAGGCCAATAGTTAGTCGTGGAGTACGACTGGGGCTAGTGTAGGCTTAAGCCAGGATAGGATTTTACGACAACTACTAGATAACCCTCCTGCCTCAATGCAATCCGGTCAGACAAGTAACCACAATAGTGATGATAATAATGAGCGACGAGATATTAATGAACATCGTCCACCTGTTCAAGAAGAGGCCACAGACATTAGAGCTATTACGTCATCATTTCAACGAATACTCGATGCAAACCAACGCGTTTTCATTCGTGAAATGCAGTCTATTTGAGATACCTTAGTTGGAAGATTGGAAAATTTGAATTTAAATACTTCCAATGTGAATCCGAGACCTTCAAACGCTCGTTCTGACTTCGAACATTTTGTAAATAACGCTTCGTTTGCGCTGGGTCGGCACAGTGTGACGAATCGCTGATTTAGCGGAATTAAATTAAAATTATTTTTTTTTTTTTTTAATTGAAATTGTTATTAAATTTGTTATTCATTTGTTGTTTTTTATTCTTGTCATTCTTACTTTTCTTTTGTACTTATTTAAAATTAATGCATTTACAATACATACATATATTATAACCCACACATATCTTTTTATTTATTAGTATATTTATTTTATTTATCTCCTTATTTATTTATTTATTTATTTACTTATTTATTTGTTAATGTATTTATTTATTTATTTATTTATCATTTATCTATGAAATAATATAAGTATTTGTGTTCATTCCATTAGATTTAAGCCATATCTGTGATATAATTATAAACAAAATTTAAATGAAGGTTTTTCTTTCTTATTTTTCTTCAAATCTATTAATTTTGAAATACAAGCTTATCAGAATCCTAATATTGATTGTCAGTAGTAAGATACAATTTGTTATCAAATCTCTGTGCTGTGCAATGACTTAAAAATATTGTAAACTATGTAATTTTTCCTTGAAACAATAAATGTATCTATCTATATATCTTGTTTTTTTTTTAATTGAAATTGTTCACAGAATAGAATATAACAATTTTTTTTCAAATACGACTACAAATTTCAAGACAAAACAATACATATAAACCAGCTTATTTTAATTTTTTTAATTATTTAGTACATCTAAAAGTTGCAAGACTACATGTTCCATGACACTCTTCTTTCTTCTCGGAAAGAATTTAGACTTGCTAAGAATGGATCTAAGGTTATAAGCAATCGATTTAAGAGGTCAGTATTTGTATCTACGTGATATTTTTCTGGTAAGAAGTTCCCTAAACCTTCTATTTTCCTAGTTTCTTGCCTCTTGCGCTTCTTCTGAAAGTTGTCCGATTGGAAGTATACAAGTAGAAATTATTTGTTTTCCATGAAAGAAGACCTTGTGCACACTTACTGGCCTAAAATACCAGGCATAATTTTTAAAATACAGTTCCCTTGTTTCCTTTGCATACTTCTCAAAAGCATCTGCATCTATTGGGAACCCAGACCCAAGAGCTTCTAAGATGATATGAAACTTTTTGATAATTTCTTTATCTATCCCTGTAATTTGGACAGTCTTTTCCTCATCTCTAAAAAATCTTCTAGCCTTGTTCCCTTCATTAGTATTGCCAGACTGTTGAGTTGGCATATCTACCAATAACCCTGTTTCTCTTGTAAATTTTTCTTGGATTAGTTATTTTCTAGCTTTGACTTTTTCTTAACTGCCTTGGTCTTTACCTGCCACACCTTGACATCTAATCTATAAGCTTTTTCTCTGTCTTCCTACTCCAGATGAAGAAGGTATTTCATCTCAGATATGTTCTGGTAATGTGAGATTTTTATTTAGCCACAGAGAATTTGAATTTTCGAAGCGCTCTCAATGCCGACCACTTTTGGCCCATCTCTCGTCCAATCTTAAACATAAAGTTTTAAAGGTTAATTTGATTGACTTTGTTGCAGCCTCAGAAAAAAGTATATGGCTAAAGTAATCCATAACAAAAGCAAAAACAGCATCTAAGCGCTTAATTTTGATTTAAGAAATCAAAACATCAAAAATTTGCTTTTTCGTGATTTCCATGGGCATCCTAAAAAACGAAAAATTTACTATGAGTGTCGCACCTGTGCGCAAGAAGTTGAAATACATTTTAGCAGTGCATATGCAAGGCTTTAGAACAAACACGGTCTCCAACTTGGACAACACTGAACAACTATACTTTTCGTCTAATGAATACAAAAAACACATATTTTATCTATAAATGTTACTTTCATTTACCCCTTATATTAAACAAAATCTTTAATTATTTAAGAAAAACTTACTTTTATATCAATTGACTGTTAACTTATTGAGAAAAGATAGCAAAAAGCTATAAAATGTACGCGAACGAATTAAAAACGATATAAACACTTTCTCTTCAAATTGACCTTCATACAAAAAAAAATTATACACAATTTGGAGTTTGAGATGGTTTTTTTTTTTGTTGCACTAAGCAACAACGAAAAAAAATTGCACAATCATTACGTAGGAGGCTTAACCGGTTTCTGTTTAATTTTGTGCATGTCATTTTCCTTATTAAATCGGCGATTCGTCTTACTGTACAACGCAGACAAGCACCACCAATAAGTCAACAAACCTCTTCAGTAAGTTCAATTTGTAAATTTGAAAAGTGGCAAATTGCATTTGACGGGTCCGAAAATATCCACGATTTTCTTTTTAAAGTGGAAACCCTGAAGGATCGTTCGCAATGTAGCTGGGAATACACTATAACTTGTCTTATCTTTTTTTATCTCCGCTTCAATTAATATTTTTTCACATGCAAATATGGTTTATAAACCATTTGGGAATACTCATTGCTTCCTTAAATGCGAATCTCCTTCACCGATGTGAACAAAGACACCAATTGTATTGAATACAAAGAAACAAGTTACAGGTGGCTGTGATGGTCTAATTGCAATATGCCATAACCTACTACAAACACCCATCAAAGCCAACAAATACGAGTAATATACCATCAATCCTAAAAAACGAAAAATTTAGTATGAGTGTCGCACCTGTGCGCAAGAAGTTGAAATACATTTTAGCAGTGCATATGCAATTCTCCCACCTTTCTTTATCTACCATCGGCCCTACCTTTAAATATGAATATCCATTTTTCACTTGCAAATATGAATTATAAAGAATATCATTTGAGAATCCTCATTGCTGAAATGCGACGATCATACACATACATACCAATTGTATTAAATACCAGAAAACATAACCTACCCCAATCTTCCATCAGAGCAAACAAATAATATGGCATAAGTCTAATCGCCGATAATAATTCCTTCACCTTTCCGCCCTACCATCAACCGCCAACGCTACCTGTGTCTTCTTACTTCTCATATACGAGTACCTAGTCACGAGCATGAAGGAGAACAAAAAATCAGCTGTTTGCGCAAAACCAAATATGTAAAAATATTCTGCTGATACTTCCATCAGAGCCTAAATCTACCCGATGAGAATGTCTGCTACGTCAAACATCAGCCACCATCGGCATCGGTAGTCGCTAGCTGAATAATCTTCAATCTCAATTACCCATTCAGGAGATTGGACGAAAACAAAAATAAACCCACATAATGTGCATAAACTATCACCATTTGTTTTGGCCCGGAGCGCACAGATGGCGTATCGTCGTATACACGAAGTGAGAATACTATAGAGTCTGTGCGGCTATGCGTTTCTGTTTCCAACACTGCTGCTATTTTGTTGCAATCATTGTATTTGCAACATGTATTATAAGCAGCCTTTCCCTGTGAATATTAGGTGCGTTTCTTTGGGAAATGTATTCACCGTTGCCCCAAAAAACGATCCCAGGTAACATAGCCCTCAGCCATACATTTTTGTTTGCAATACAAATTATTGTACCTATGTATTTGCAGCATGTATCCAAAGTAGCCCTGCTCTGGATGATATTGGATGCATTCAATTTGCAAGGCAACTACGAGTACTAGTCATTACTATTTTACCTTGCCTCATTGATTAAATAACTCATGTGACCATCGTTTTCATTTGGCAAGTGATTTAGTAGGGAACTTGCAGTTGCCTGGCAATGAACGCGCTATTGACAGCTATCCCCAGTATTGCTGGCGATACAATGTTGTTTTTGTTTAAAGTTTAAATTCAGGCACTCCTGTAGATACATTTCACAAAGAAATGCACCAATTATCTTTGTTTATACAAAGATATTATCGACAGTGGCTATCTATGGATTATGGATGTTTTTGTTTATCGTGTAAATTCAAACATTCCTTTCGATACATTTTATTTAAAAAAAAACACGCCTAATATAAGCCGTGTTTCTTTGCACGCGGATATAGGCATGGCATTAAAAAACGACCATCGCCGCTTAACAACAAAAAACTTGGCAGCACACATGCACCTATGACGTTTATTAGTGAAACAGCTGGAAGTTGAGTTTAGAAATTTGTATTGAAAATCGTGAAATTCAAAAATATTAATTTACGACAGTTGAAATTAATGCCAAACATATACTAAAATTATAAAAAACAGTTTCACATTGACAGATTAACTAAATTTTGAAAAAAATAATAATAAAATCCGGAACAAAATATTCGGCGGGATGTGCCAGTGGTCGAGGGGATGTCAAACTTTGACATTTTGCGAAAAATTCATCGCAACGATTCATCAGAAACGAAGAAAATGGGTTTTGGAAGCACTGTTTATCCCCGCTAAGGACTTAGCGGCGATAGCTATCCCCGCTAAAGTTAGCGTATATAGGATAAGCTGTTGTTGTATTTTACATGCAATTTTCAAATTATCCCTATATCCGCGTGCAAAGAAACACGGCTATAGTAAGGCTTCAATTGTCTTACTGTATTCTGTTTTATTCTTATCAGGCGACACCACCACCATCAGACGTATATACAAACCCATGTGTAGCTATTTCATGCGCATCCACTCTGATTGGACTAATTAAGCACATCCATTTGTATGTACAAGTGGTGGTGATAATTAGTACGTTTGGTATATACTTTTATCTAACAGTTGTACTCGTATTTAGCGCAAGACAGGAAAAAACACCCACAAGAACTTGGGGCTTTTACAACGTTCTATCCCTTTTTCTGATTTGTTGGATGCTTGTTTTTCACAAGGGTTTAATTGCTGTTAATTTTTTTCCCATCTAAATAAGTGGTGGAAATTCTCATTGGATGCGAGTTGTAAATAAGGATAGGTACCTTTTTTGCGATTTTGGGGATACATATTTCAATCATTGTGATTGGCGGACATTTTCCTTGAAAAATAGGTTGATACAGAGCATCATTTCTGTCCATCTTCATATATAAAATTCGAATCGCACTTTTGTAGTTCCTTAACTATTTTTTTAATGATAATTATTTTTCAAATAGTTGTTGTTTTTTCCACTTTGTTACTGTTTCCTGTTATCTTATGACAATCGGCCATCTTTGTTGTCACATGTGGCAATACGAATAGATCATGATGACAACTTCCCAAGAGCAACAAGTAAATGCCAGCAAAAGGAAACAAATACAGGCTTCGGGGATTCTAATTGGTCCCACTTAAAATTGAAAATTAGCAGCTATATATACAAGGTGGCGCAAAAATAACCTTCCGATGTTTTTTGGTTGTAATTTTAAAAAAAATTCAAATAAATAGTCACCAATATTCCGCGTTCTGGAGCAGTATAGCGTAACATTGTTTATTAACGTGTATTTCGCATGTGTTTACTACACAAATGTCAAAACAGAACTGACAGTAGGGGCCAATCGCAAAATTTATAGCATTTTCTGATAGGAGGATTACTTTTGCGCCACCTTGTATGTATTGTCGTAGGAACGGCAGCAAAATATACCCACCAACACAAATGCTTCATTGATTGATCAATTGTATGCGGCACTGAGAATAGGTAGATATAGGAACGATTGCGTAATATGGACGTTTGAGATTTTAGTTTTAAACTGATGTAGGTAGGTAGTTTGGTAAGCTTATCAATAAGAGTAGTGGAGGATGAAACAGAGTCCGCATATCATTTTTGTAGGTATCATTGTCCGAAAAACTAATGCAGATGGTTTTCGCCGCAGTAAAGTATAACAGCGAAGTCTGACTTATATGAACTAATGATTGTTGGGCCAGTTCATATAACCGAAAAGTTCATAGGGTAGATGCACTAGTATCCGGACTGTGTTAGTCTCTGGACAGTATGTGATTTACTTCATAAAAACAGGTAGATCACACATAAATACTCACAAATGTTAACAAAAATAGAATCCATTAGGTGTCACACAAATCCATGCTAAGATTCGAATCAATCAACTGCTTACTGCAAGAGTTAGGCGCCAGCTCAGTGGCTTAGATCCGAGTGTGCGGGTGTTGTCGTTTTGCATGCCAAAAAAATAGTGCGAGCATACGAAAGAAGTAAGTCATTTAAAGAGTAGGGGAGAGTGGGTATCTTTGGGACACTTTTAGAATACATTAAATTTGCTGAAACCTTATAGATCGCATCTGAGCAGAATTGTTTTTTTAAGATAAAATAACATTTTGCCAACCTATTTTCAGTTAAAAAGGAGACGAAAGTCCGACAGAAAAAAAGCAAAAAATCATTTCATGAACCAACTCATTTTGTCCCATTCCTCCTGCGAGCAGGAGGATTGGGACAACTATGGGGTGAAATGGGACACCTTTACTAATATTAAAAATCTTTGTTTTCAAACAAAAGAAAAACTCACATAAAATATATATTACTTTTATTTAAAAAACAAAAACATAAAAAAATAAATTTTCTTCATTTCAATAACAAAATAACATAAAATAAACTTCATAAACAACTAAAAGTAGTAAAAAAAGGATAACGAAAAAAACTAAAAGGAACAATTAATAAAAGAAGATATCTTAACACAGTGATACAAATTTGGATTTTAAATCAATATTAAAATTGAAAATATCCCTTGGATTCCTCTTATTGGATGCAAGCTGCTGAGGATGTGGTAACTTGAGAACTATGTCATCCTTTTGTCATGTCATCCAGTTGTCAGCCCCGTTTCATCACAATTCCAAATTCGGTCAGAGCTAAATGGATGTCTTGCATAAACTTCAAAAAGGTTGCTATAAAACTTATCCACATTTGTTTTATTGAAGCTGGTGCATCGTGACAAGCCCGTCGCTTCAGGTGTTCCTAAAGAGAGGTCTGGATGCCTGCGAAAAAATCCATAAAGCCACTCCTTGCCTGCAGCTTTATTGCGGTTCCATTTTTCTCGGACACTTATTTTACAGGCTTCAGCATATTTAAACGCTAAGGCCCGTGCTTGTGCTGTTGTAAAGCCATAATGCATTTTCGATGAGGTTACAAAATATCTGGCCAGATGATTTTCTTGTTCGTCAGTAAATATTTGGCGTGGCCTTGTGTTCGCAGAATATTTATACTCTTCATTATTTTTTAACTTAGCAGCTTTAACGTGACGAGCTAATGCGGATTTGGAAATTTTATGGTCTTGAGCCACTGAACGTATAGAGGCTCCTTTGCTCACTTCCTCTATGGCCAATTGAATTTCAGTTTCAGTGGCCCTTTCTCTGGTAGTTTTCCGCTTCCAAATTCTTGGCATTCTGACCTAAACAAAAAAAAGATCTAATTAAAATGACAAACCTGTATAAAATTAGTGCAGGAGGAATGGGACACTGTAGTGATGTCCCAATCATCCTGCATGGCACTTTGAATAAATAAATTATAATATCACTTTTAATGTGGCACTAATCAAACAAAACAACGATTATATCACTTCAAAAATGGTGTTGCTATCTAATTATTTTACTCTTTTGCACAATAAGTTCACACATTATAAAAAATGTTCACTCAAAATTTACGCAGATATTTTACTTTTTATGCACAAATTACCTTTTTTAATCTCCACTCCGCGATTTGTCTCTAAGACACAACTTGTATTGTTGAGGGATGGGACCAGACTGAAGACAGAATCTGTCATACAAAGCAAGAGAAAAAAAAAATTGTAGGAATTGAGAAAATGCCTGTGTCCCATTCCTCCTGCGTCCCATTCATACCCACTCTCCCCTATTTTTTAACGAATTCTTTTTCAAAATACTTTGTTTTCCTTCGAATACAATCCGCTTCCATATTAATAAAAAGATAGAATAAAATTATTTTGTTGGCCTAATTTTCAGTGTCCGGATACTAAAACTACATATGAAAAACATTTTCAGTATCCAGACAAACTGTCCGGATACTGAAAATGTGAGGCACTAAACAAATTCTGTTTTGAATGCTCCTGAACGATACCTATGCATGCTCACTACAATTTAAAGAAAAAGAATTGTGATTTTCTCGCAGATTTTTAGTATTCGGACAGCGTTTACTAAGTGAGAATATGTCTGTCCGGATAATAAAAATTAGTTTCTGTTTGGCAACTTTATTTTGTATGTAATTTTCGGCTTTTAGTTCAAATACTGTACATGGGCATTTTTTTTTATTATTTTTTAAAGAATGGATGCAGATAACATAGCTAAGGCATTAGAAGATTTAAGGACAATTCCACCAAGTATTCGAAAAGTGCTAATAAATATGGTTCATGTCGTTCAACATTGTATGACCGATTACCTAAAGGGCAAACGATTAATCAGTGAAAAAGCAACGAAACGGCCCTTCCCAGATCCTTATTTGACATCGGAAGAGAAGGATCAGATTGCTCAGTCGTGTGCCGATCTCTGCAAGAGTGGATTTCCCATTAAAATTGACGATTTGTTAAATGCTGTCCAAAAAATCATAAAAGATTCGAACCGAATAACAATGTGGAAAAATATGGGTGCCAGCTTTCATAAAGCGGAACCCTACATTATCAATGAGAGAAGCGGAGAGCATCAGCAAGGGTAGGGCAGTAATATGGTCTCCTAGGTGACATATTAAAATGGTTTAAGGAACTTGATGACTACTTAAAGAGCATTGGTCAGGAGCACATCATGAATGACCCGAGAAGAATTGTAAATGGTGACGATAGCAGCTTTTGCCTCTGCCCAAAAACTGGCAAAGTCATAGCCCCAGAGGATACAAGCATAATTAATTTAACAAATTGCTGCTGGGAAGGCGAAAGAGACGCTTACCGTGCTAATCGTTTTTAATTGTGCCTATGGTGGTGTTTCCATACTTGCGTCCGCAAAGAGATATCGTTGACAGTATGCCAAAATCATGGTCTTTGGGTAGAAGCGAAAGCGGATGGATGAGAAGCGAAACCTTTTTTGAATATGTCAATAACTGTGTTCACAAGCGCTTACTGACTGATAACGTCCAACGGCCCGTAATATTGTTTGTCGATGGGCACAAGCCGCATTTAACCCTGGAACTCAGTGAGTTTTGCAACAATAACGAAATTATTTTGTTTGCGTTGAAACCGAATAACACCCACATCATGCAGGCGGCGGACGTTAGTGTTTTTAAGCCTCTGAAATCCGATTAGAAAAAAACCATACGTGATTGGCAATTAACAAATTTGGTTCACACATTAACAATAAGAAACTTCTGTCCCCTTGTGAATGATGCAATCATAAAAAATAAGGATATGGTGGCTACCATATAAAACGGATTTAAGAAATCCACATTGTTTTATTTTATAAAGGCAAAAAAGGACTACAACCTCATACAAAACGTTCGTGTCCGGAAACTAAATTCTATTGTCCGCATACTAGTGCAAATCGAACTTTGTCGAATTTATTTTTTATAAATACTCATAATGCAATATTTGAAAAAAATGTGAATGTTTTATTAAATATTTAAAAATATCGCTACTTTTACAAACACTAAAACTTTTTGCGAAAATTTGAATAGTAAAAAAAAAACTAGAAGTCAAAGTTAACTGTCCGAATACTAGTGCCTTTACCCTATATTGGAACGATGTAGTATAAAATATATTTTATTGAAACGGTTGAAGTGAGAATACGAGTATAACAAGAATTTTGAAAATACAAGCTGTCCAAATGGTGTCTGGTGTACTACCACGTCAGCTGAATTGAGAAAACTAGCGCACGTCAGTCGCAGAGGGTTAAATAAAATCGTAACCGAATATCCGAGCTTTAAAACAGATGGAACAGCTCTTTTGTGAAAAATTTGCAATGAAACGCTTTGTACTGAAAAAATATTCACATTTGAACAACATTTGAAGACCACCAGGCATTTGGAACTTTTGCAGAGAAAAGACCGAAGAAAGCAACAATTTCTCGGGCAATCATCATTGAATAACTAAAATCAAAATGATGCAGTTGCAGAGGATTTATAATGTGCATTCATTGCAGCGGATATTCCATTGCATAAAATTCCAAATGAAAACTTGAAATCGTTTTGGAACATCAAATCCCTTCTAAGACAACTCTCCGCGGAGGACGCACAGCTAAACTGAATGAGGAAACAATGACAAAAATAGAGGCAGAAATGCAAAACCGGAAGTTGTGGGTTCCTATAGACGAAACAACGGATGCCGCAAACAGGTATGTTGAAACGTTCAAATTTGAATTTAATTTTAGTGGTCCAGTAAAATATAACCTCCTTTACGAGAATGCCTGTGTTCCTTTAAGCTTCCCAAAAGCTCTCATATTTGTGATTTTTAAAAAAAGGAGATCCTAATCAACCTGAGAACTACAGGGGAATAGCTATTCTCAACTCTATAAGGAAGATATTTGCTGCGATTTTATATGGAAGGCTCTCCACCTGCATTGAAAGGACCAATCGACTCAGCACTTTTCAAGCAGGATTTCGCTCTGGATTCTCTACATTGGATCATAAGCATTGCTAGGAACCACATCGAAAAAAACAAAAAACTGTATGTCTGTTTCGTGGACTTTAAAGCAGCGTTCGATACAGTAAATAGGCAGGCGTTGTTCTATAAATTGACGACTATTGGAGTATCTCAAAAATTTCTATTGCTATATTTCAAATTCCTCTCGTATTCCAGCGCGGCAGTATGGGATGGCTCTAAGTTATCAGAGTGGTTCGTTACCTCTGCAGGTGTCCCACAGGGATGCATTCTAAGCCCTCTGTTGTTCGCTCTTTTCATTGATGATGTGTCTTCTATTCTTCCTGGCGGTGTACTCTTTGCGGGAACTCTCATCAAAGTATTGCTTTACGCTGATGATTTGGTTTTGCTGGCGGACAATCCTTTCTCGCTGCAACTACAAATCAACAAACTGATGGCATACTGTGAGTCTGTGATACATGGGATCTCCACATCAATATACAAAAAACGAAGGCGATGGTGTTTGAGGGCCGAAAATGTAGAAGACTCCCTGAAGAAGCTTGGCGACTTGGTAACGAGCAAATTGATACAGTGCTGGAATTTAAGTATTTGGGAGTATTATTCACGTATAATCTAAATCTTTCAAAGTATGCTAAAGCAAAAAGTGGTGAGGCTAAGTTGGCGTTTAATTTGATTTGGCCAAAATTTTTCTCTAAACAGAATATTGACCATTCATCCAAATTCAAAGTTTCCATGCAACAGTCAACAGCTGTATGTGCTATGGTACACAGGCCTTTGGAGTAATTCCCTTTGAAGAATTTGAGGCGGTTCAGAGAACTTTCTTCAAACGCATTTTTAGATAAATTCCACACCGACTTTTTTTTTTTTTTTTTAAATTCTGGCTCGCCAGGGCGATTTATAAAAGGGGGGGGGGGGGGGGGGGGGGGGGTACTTCGACCTAAAAGATCTTTTGTACCGTATGGGCCAGAAAAATTTTAAACTAGTAAAATTTACACTTTCCGTGTAAAGCGGACAATTTTACCAGTAGAAGAATTCTTTATGTCCTCGGGGCTCAATTGTTCCCTGAGAAAGATCTTCTTTCTAATTCCATTAAGGGCTGGGCATTCACATAAAATGTGTTCAGCTGACTCGTCCTCTTCAAGACAGAGTCGGCACTCAGGAGAATCTGCTATTCTCATTTTGTGTAGATGATATCTTAAACCGTGGTGACCAGTAAGGTAACCTACTAGGTTTTTGATATCATGCCTACTTAGGTTTAGACATTTGCTGGCATTATGATTGAAGGGCCGAATGGCTCGTTTGGCCTGCCTTAGACCTGGGATGTTATCCCAATGATAGATACATTTTCTATGTTCCCAGCTTTTAATTGCTGCCGTTGCTGCTGATCTAGGAGTGCAGCAGAAAGGTTCGGGACCTATGAAAGGTGTTTCTGAACCTTTTCTGGCCAGTTCGTCGGCCTTTTCGTTACCTTCTACCCCGACATGACCCGGAACCCACCATAATTTGGTCTTGTTTCTTGCTCCGAGTATTTGTAGGGTATTAAAGCAGTACATGACTGATTTGGAGTCAATGGTATGCGAGCTAAGGGCGTTTATAGCTGCTTGACTGTCCGTGAAAATATGAATGGTTGCACCTTTTATGCCAGATAAGATAATGTGGCTGGCGCATTCTTGAATGGCGTGAAGCTCCGCTTGAAATACGCTGGGACTTTTTCCAATGGGTATCGTAAAGCGTTTGTGTGGTCCGTATATTCCCGCTCCTACCCCCGTTTCCATTTTAGAACCATCCGTATACCACTTTACGCCGTTGTGGCTGTTTGGTGGGTTATTGCTAACCCATGCTTCTCTCTTGGGGATCTCCGTGGAGAACCGTTTGTTGAAGCATAGT
Source organism: Portevinia maculata (assembly GCA_949715645.1). Lineage (NCBI taxonomy): Eukaryota > Metazoa > Arthropoda > Insecta > Diptera > Syrphidae > Portevinia > Portevinia maculata. The sequence goes on along the minus strand of OX454530.1, from coordinate 7,680,953 downwards.
GTTTTTTGAATGCGGTCTGTGACCGTGCAGTTTATGTTAAGTTCTGGCAGTTCATCGAGAAGGGTCTTAAGTTCCGGATGATCATTAAGACTTATCTCGTTTAGCTGTATTAGACTTATTGCACTGCGGATCGCCACTTTTTGGACGTATATGTGGAGGGGTATAATTCCTGTTATTGCCTCTATGGCAGCTGTTGGACAGGTACGCATGGCTCCGGAGATACCAAGGCACGCAAGCCGTTGTACCTTTTTGAGCTTCTCTATTGCGACCTTTTGTGTGGATTTTGTCCACCATACTATGGAGGCGTATGTTATGATGGGTCTTATCATCACTGTGTAGATCCAGTGGACGATCTTTGGAGAGATTCCCCAGGTTCTACCATATGTGCGACGACAGGCCCATAAAGCTCTATTAGCTTTAGTGATTTTGTTATTTATGTGAGAGTTCCAGTTAAGTCTCTTGTCCAGGATTACTCCAAGATACTTGACTTCGTCGGAATACTCTACGACCGTGTCGTTTATTCTGATTAGGCCTAGGTCTAATTTCCTCCTTTTAGTGAAAGGAACGATGACGGCTTTACTGGGATTTATGGAAAGATTTTCCTTAATGCACCAGTCTATGGCTATCTTTAGAGCATTTTTCATTTTCCACACCGACTTATGCAATACACGTAGAGTCTGGTCTACCACCAATCTACATAAGGAATCTAAAAGCAAATTCCGACTATTGTTTTAGAGTGATGAGTAGAAGTGTCGCAAATCTCCACAGAGTAATAATGGCAAGATTACTACGAACCAATGCTTCACCCTTCAGAGAATGGAATCAGCTAGCCTTATCCCACGACCTCTCACTGTCGTTAACAGAAAGCAATGTTAATCAGTGGCCTGATATATTTGCGACAATTATCTCGAAAATAGATGACCAGATCTTCAACGAACACTTAACCAGGGCATCATCGTCGACTTCCAGAACTATCTACCGAAATCTTAAACATCGAATACTTACTGAAGACAGCTACCTTATTGTAAAGAATTCAGCATACAAAATAAGCATGGTATTCAAAGCGAGAATCGAAATCCTTAACCTAAATTTCATCCCTCATAGTGTCTATCTTCAACAAATTCGTTATCTGTGCAACAGAAGACAGTTAGACGATATCTACCATTTTATTGCAGTTTGCCCGATCCTCCGACAAGAGATTCGACGACTGTATTTTCAAGAAAGTTTTTTGTCCGCTAATTGTCTTTACGAAATATTAAATGGTGCTCGAGGTTGGACTACCCTGTATAGTTACTGCAAACATGCTCTCATATATCGTAATAGCTTTTGAAAAACAACCACGTTTTATGCCTATTATTGCTTTTATGTTCCAAATCATATATATAAAATTGTTATCTTTTTGTGTTGCAAATCACTCCAAAATTGTAACCCCTTTATGTTGCAAATCATTAAAATTGTTAAAACTCGCTTTACTCATCAATTTTTTCTCCATTTTCCTTTGATCTATAAAAAAAAAAAAAAAAAAAAAAAAAAAAAAAAAAAAAAAATTGTAACATTAATATTCACTTTTTACTTTCTTACTTTCATCTCCTTTTTCTTTTTACTTTATTACTTTTGTTTTATAATGTCACTTCCAGCAGACGGCAGCATAGCCATGTCCGTATTCTTAAGTAAAGTATAACTTGTACACTTTTTGTTATTAGTGAAAAAATAAAGAAAAAATATTAATAATAATAATAATATATGAACAAAATGAATCATTGTTTTCGTTCTTCCTGTCTTATTTACAAACAGGTTGCCAACGTAATTATTAGCATTTTAGATCCTGACGACTCAATTAGGTTAAGTGGAGGCTGCTTTAATGGATAAAGCAATATTAATTAACAATAATAGCCAGGCTCTTCGATGGCTCCGTAAAGATGTTGGGTGACCAGTTTGAAAAAGACTCCATACTGCTGATTTTGTTGAATGCTGCTCCATGTATGGTTAAGGCAGCTGGAGCAATTCAAGTATTTTACCCAAACATAACTCATGTGACGTGTCTAGCACATGGACTTCATAGAGTTTCCGAAATCATAAGAGGACAGTTTCCCGAGGTCGATCTTCTTATTGCCAATATAAAAAAAAGTATTTTTGAAAGCTCAAGAGGAAGAACTTTTCAGGAAGTTGAACCAGATCTATCACTTCCTCCGCAACCAGTTACAACTCGTTGGGGAACATGGATAGAAGCAGTTTTATACCATGCAGAAAATTATGAAAAAATGTTAGCATTTTTCATTCATTCGATGAAGAGGATTCTGCTGCTGTCAAAACTGCCAAAGTATTACTTGAACGAGGTCATTTAAAAGCTGACTTGGTGTTTTTGGCAGCAAACTATGGATGTTTTTCTGAATCAATTAGGAAATTGGAAACAAGTGGTCTAGAACTTGCCGCCATTACAAAAAGGCCAAAGACGTCTGGGCAAAAACCGGCAAAGAGAAGGCGGACGTTTTCGCCGCCCACCTAGAGAAAATTTTTAAGATGTTCCATGACCAAGAACTTAATGAAAATATGAATGAATCCGACAGAACTGCCGAAAATAATGTAGTAATAAACGCTACATTCACTGAGCTCAGGCAAGAATAAAAGAAGCTCAAGCCGAAAAAAGCTCCGGGTTACGACCTGATTACGACTGAACTACTAAAAACGCTACCTCGGAAAGCATTAATGAAGCTTCTTCATATTATAAACACAGAGATTAGACTGAAACACATTCCGAGTCAATGGAAAGTTGCGGAAGTCATTATGGTCCTAAAACCAGGAAAACCACCTAATGAAAAGAAAACTTATAGACCCATATCGCTTCTTCCAATAATTTTCAAAGTTTTTAAGAGGATATTATAGAGACGCTTACAATCAATTATAGAAGAAAACCGTCTCATACCTGATCACCAGTTCGGGTTCAGAAGCAAACATTCAACGATTGATCAAGTGCATCGGATAACTGACGTAATTGAGAAAGCTCTGGAAGAAAATAAAATCTGTTCTGCCGTATTCTTGGACGTTTCGCAAGCATTTGACAAGGTGTGGCATGAAGGGTGCAGGGAAATAACTTCACCTGGGCAATAACTTCACCTCGAGTGGGCAATAATTTCACTTTTTTTTGTGAACTTAATGCCCACTGATGGTGAGCAATAACTAAACTTTTTAGTGGGAAATAAATTCTCTTAACATTTTATGATAATTCAAGAAACGTACCTCGCACCTACCCCAAATCAAACAGTGACCCCAAGCAGGGGGGGTTGCAGGGGGGCAGCATGCCCCCCCCCCATATGCATTGCAGTGTTTATGGAATCTACTTGCAATTTCGCAACTAATCCCATAAACAGTGCAATTCATATGGGGGGCATGCTACCCCCCTGCTTGGGGTCACTGTTTGATTTGGAGTGGGTGCAAGGGTCTTTAGTTATAATAGACAAATTCTCAAATTATATGTGGAAAATAACTTCACAAAATGTTGGGTGAAGTTATTGCTCACCATCAGTGGGCAATAATTTCACCAAAAAAAAGTGAAGGTATTGCCCACTCGAGGTGAAGTTATTGCCCAGGTGAAGTTATTGCCCGTGAAGTTATTTCCCTGCACCGGCATGAAGGCCTCCAGCTCAAATTAAGACAAGTTCTCCCCGAACAGTTATACAAGGTGGCGCAAAAGTCATCTTCCTATCGGAAGAAGCATAATTTTTGCAAATGGCGGCAAATGTAAATTCTAGTTTGATATTTGTGAAGTTAACTGATACAGAAAAAACTTAAGACACCAATTAACATAATCCAAAAGCAGAACCAAAGTTTTTCATTCATAAAAAAAATTACAGCGAAAGAACATCGGGTGACAACTTTTGCGCCACCTGACAACTTTTGCGCCACCTTGTACAAAACAATAAAATCCTATTTACAGAACAGACTGTTTCGTGTCAAACACGGAAACGAATACTGACAATTTAAAGAAATAAGGGCAGGTGTGCCGCAAGGAAGCGTTCTTGGGCCACTTTTGTACCTGTTATTTACGCGTGATATAACGCAAACCGAAGGTATTACAGTAGCCACGTTCGCCGACGACACTGCTATACTAGCAGTTGGTACAACGACCAACGAAACAAAAAAAAAATACTACAATACGCGCTTAACCGGGTCAATGAATGGGCGAAATCATGGAGGATCGCCCTTAAGGAAACGAAATCGGTCCACGTGGATTTTACATATAAAAAATCAAATAACTTGCCTTTCTTTATAAATACGGTCCAAGTTCCGTTTGCAAATGAGGCCAAATATCTCGGAATGACTCACGACGCAAATTGAAATGAAAGTCGCATGTAAAAAAGAAATGCGAAGAACTTAACCCTCTACCGCATACAAAGCCATATATGGCTTTTTATTTTAACATTAAGATTTGCGATAGAAATATACAGTTCCAAAAACTAACGGTGTTACTGTTGCATTCGCTGTTATTTGCAGTTGCGGAATGTGCGTTTTGTTGTTTCATTTTCTCTTAGAAACAATGAATATTCAATTGTAGTTGATCAGCGCGCTCGGTCACTCCGTAGCCGCAAAATTCGTTGAATAAAAGAATTTTTTTTTGAAGTTAACGTTGCTTACAGATATATTTTTGTTTACACAGTATATACTCTTGTTAGTAATATTTGTATTTTTGTTTTTCAATTGGTACATGGTCTACTATAGCTCCATCCGAAAATTTGCTATTGTTGGCCAAATTTATAATACAAGTTTATGCGCCAATGTGGTTTGCAATAAAAACTAGACCTCAGTGCATTTATGGCGCTCCGTACCTTCGAAAAACTATAATGTTGACAAGATACCTGTCTGAAAATTTAAAATTAGTAGTTGATCCTGTTATTCAAAGAAATTGCTACTTCGGACACCCGGAAAATATTTTAATTTTTTTTTAATTAATGATTGCGGACGAAAGGGAAGTAATTCAAAGTCTAGCTTTGAGGCGAATTAAAAAGGCACGAGAGCAGCTTGCCACTACCCCAATTTCGGTGCGGTCTTTTGTTTTGCCGAAATTCAACTTTAATGCTGAGGATTACATTGAAATAATCGACTGGAATATGGGTATTTTATGTGATCCACCAATATTAAGAAACATTAGTCTGGATGTCATTAATGAATGTATTCAAAATCCCAAATTAATTGGAACTCTTATTGTACCGTACATAAATGATTACCCTTGCCACACCCAAGGGACGGAACGGTGTGTTAAAATTGTTACTGAAGCTTCAGCTGCTGTTTGTAGTAAAATGAGGCGTGATGGATTTATAAGAACCAGAATTGAATCTCGAAAAAAATGCCCTTTTTATACCCTATTCTAAGGGTATATTAATTTTGACGCATAGTTTGTAACATACCTTAATATTGCCCGTAGACCCCTAAAAGTTACCATATTTATGATCAGCATCGATAGTAATGTCGATCTAGTCATGTACGTCCGTCCGTCCGTCCCTCCGTCCGTCCGTCCGACCGTTCGTCCGTCTGTCGGCAAAAATTAGGCCTTTAAACTGGACCTAGAGAGCTGAAATTTTAACCATATACTCTCTAGGGTCCCGAAATAATCAAGTTTACGAATTTTTGAAATCCGCCCACAGACACGCCCACAAACTCAAAAAAACAAAATTTTGGCAAAAATCGAATTTTGAGCTAGAACGCTGAAATTTTTTATATGTGATCTATGACTCCTAAAACTGCTCGCGATAAAAAATTTCCAAAATCCGCCCACTGACACGCCCACAAATAAATAAAATAATTTTTTTATACCCTATTCTAAGGGTATATTAATTTTTGAAAATCCAAAGTTTGAGCTAGGGAGCTGAAAATTTATAATATATACTCTCTATGGGGCCTTTATGCTCATGTGTAAATATTTTCAAAAGCCGCCCACTGACACGCCCACAATTAATTTTTTTTTTTTTTAATTCAAAGTTTGAGCTAGGGAGCTGAAATTTATAATATATACTCTCTATGGGCCCTTTATGCTCATGTGTAAATATTTTCAAAATCCGCCCACTGACACGCCCACAATTAAATAAAACAATTTTATTGAAACACCCAAGTTTGAGCTAGGGAGCGTTTTTTTTTTATAAAATCCTTTAAATGTTATATAACAAAATATGTAGAGCGTTCTTAACAATTCAACCATACTTAGACTTTTGTCACGCCCACTTATGAGGGATAGAAATAAGAATAGGGTATCCAACAGTTCGCCCAAGCGGACTGTAGCCCGTCCCTATGTTTTAATTCTAAAAATGATTTCAAAATGTTGTAATTTCTTTAACCTTTAACTTTTTGCTTTGTTAAACTTTGTGTAAACTTCTCTTTTCTAATTTTTCATTACTTTTATGCTTAAAATACTCTTAATTATCATTAATAATAAAAATTAATACCATCGGATTAAAAAAAAATGCGTAGTTTGTGGAGAAAATTAAATTTTTTTCTGTTTTTTTTTTTGTTTTTAAGAGAAGATTCTATGACCTTGGGCCAGTACAAGATCTTAATTTTTTTCAAAAACATTTAAATATCTTACATTATGGTATATTAAGACAACTTTTGACCAGTGCCCAAAAACTATATTTAAAAAAAAAAAATCGAGCCATCCTAATGTATAGGGTGTTTCTTATGGAGGTATAAAACGTCTGCTAGGGATAACTGTCAAGCTAGCTGTCATACTAATAAAGTGTGTTTGACTTTCTTTTTCAGTATATGTACTTTGGAAAATCACCATGAAAAGACTTACACCAGAACTATGTTTACTAATCGTGGAAATTTATTTCCAAAATTTGCGCTCTGTTCGCCAAACTTATAGAGCACTTCGTCAAGTTTACGGTGCTCATAATTATCCATCTGAACAGCTAATATGCAATACTATGTATCGATTCATGACCACATTTACTCTTTGAGATAATATTCATCCAAATCGAGCCCGAGAAGCCATCGTCGCTGTAGACGTGAGTGTGAGAGTGGACTCGAATTTATCGATCCGACGCCGTTCTCAACAACTCGGCCTCTGCCCGTCCACTACTTGGACAATTTTGAGGAAATATCTTGGCCTACATCCATATAAGATCCAACTGGTTCAAGAATTTAAGCCAGCGGACCATCAACTACGTCGTGTGTTCCTTTAATGGACTGAAATCATCTTATCTTCAGCGATGAGGCTCATTTCTGGTTTCACGGCATAATCGTCATGAGACTCTTGAGACTTCATTACATACCGGAAAATAACTGTTTGGTGTTTTTACATGCCGAAGGCGTCATCGGCCCATTTGTCTTTGAATCCAAAAACCGGTGCCAACATTACCGTGAATGGCAAACGCTACAGGCAATGATTCGTGATATTTTTATTCCTCATGTCATCGGAAATCATGTGGAGGAGAAATGGTTCTAGCAAGACGGCGCAACATGCCATACAGCGCGTGCAACCATGACTTTGTTGAGCCAAACGTTTGGTGACCGAATCATCTCAAGAAATGGACCTGTGAGTTGGTCACTTCGTTCTTGTGATTTGACACCTTTTTACTCCTTTTTGTGGGGTACGTCAAATCTCTGGGCTATGCTGATAAACCAGTAACGATTGATCACTTAGAAACTGGAGAAAAAAGTGGTGCAAAATTGGACCGACAGGATGGCGTTCATACCGCGCAGTCGCGGAGGCCATATGCTAGAAATTATTTTTAAACATTAAATGATACGAAATTTGTGAGCCAATAAAGCCAACATTTTTTTTATTCCATTAAATTTGTTGTGTTTCATTTTCAAGTTGTATGCCTTTATAAAAAACACCCTACACTTGGTCTTGTCCTTACTTACTTCAAGGCATAGGTTTTTTATTTTGTCTTAATATTTAGGTATTTATCTCTCTTTTAAATCTACTAACCTATTGTTTTGGGCTTCATTGTTTGTTATAAAAAAGAAACTTGACAAGGAAACAACACCCAAAATGATGAACAATTTTAAAACAACCAATCGTTGGAACATTTTTGATATGTTTTACTTTTATGTATCAGTCATACGTAACGCTCCCATTTATCCTGTATTTCGCAGGATTATCCTGTTTTCTCATGCCAATATATCACTCCTGTATTTTACTAATAAAACCCTGTAATCCAATGGAGGCATCATTTGAACTCACAACTCCCTATTCAAGATTCCCAGAGTTTAAAATTATTTTATGTTCATCTCCTTAACTTTACCATAACACTTTAAAACTCACCACCAAACATCTTTCTTACCAAGATTCAAAAGAGTAATAGGTATCCAAATGCACTAAAGGTTATTCAGTGAAGTGAACTTAATTCGTAAAAATGGCAAAGACCACAAAAGGAAAGTGTGTTTTCAATGAAAATCTTAAAGGAAATTATCCATTTTTGGAAAAAAGCAAATCGGATAGTTATATTCTGTGATAGCTTCAGGTGGAAATGCAGACATTGTGCAACATTTAAAAACAGACAAACATCTGTCAGCGCTGTCTGCAGCATCTACAAGCAAAAGGATTAGTTCATTTTTCCCATCCACAGTTGAATCCGATATTGCTGCAATGGAAGGTACCTGCGCATTTCACACCATAAAAGAAAATCACAGCTTCAAATCTTCTGATTGTGCCACAAAAATATTTCGTACGTGCTTCAAAATTAAAAAGTTTACATGCTCTCAAACTAAATGTCAATTAAGTAAATAGTTGTTTTCGCTCCACGAATTAGGAAAATTCTTTACGAAGAATTAAGGCAGTGTCATTTCGTTTCTGTTTATGTGGACGCGTCAAATCGCGGTTCAATAAAGTTGTTTCCCGTTCTAGTCAGATATTTTCTTCCGAATTTTGGTGTCTGTGTGAAAGTTTTGGAAGTGTTGTCGGAAGCCAGAGAAACATCAACAATAATCAATGAGCTGGTGCAAAGAACAGCTGAAGAATACGTTTTGAAATTAAAAAATTATTGCATTCTGCGCGGATAATGCCAAAGCAAATTTTGGAGGCCAAAACCGAGGCGGAAAAAACAATGTCTTTTTCAGAATGAAACAATGGCTACCACATTTAATTGGAATCGGGTGCGTGGCTCACATTGTGCACAATTCTTGGAAATTAGCTTGTGATGTATTTCCATTTGATATCGAATGTATTGCCGTTATATTCATATTTTTATATTTATATAACACACGAAACAGCACTGAAAGATTTTGGTGTTGAATATTTAAAACTGTTGGGATATGCAAAGACTCGGTTCTAAGCTCTCGGTGCGGCCACCAAACGCATTTTACATCTTTTTGAACCTTTCGTCTTAGTTGCACAAAGAATTTTGCTACATCAGATATTTTTGCTTAGCAACTCAAATTACAAAATGGAAAGAACAAAACGTACCAATAACAAAGCGATGGGTTGAAGTTTTCAATCATTTGGACACTGAAAAGTGTGAATATAAGGAAATGGCGACTGTTTTCGAGTTTGTTTTTATGTCTTCCGGGTGTGACTGCTCCTGTTGAAAGAGTTTTTTCAGCAATAAATAAAATGTGGACGGAGAAGAAAACACATCTTCGAATTGTGACATTAAAAGCTATTCTTACTACAAAAATAAATTTAAAAATGAGTTGTTTGGAATTTTTTAACTGGTTAAAAACACTACCAGAAATGCTTAGAAAAATCCGATCCGAAGTTTAAAGTATAGCGAAGAGGTTGAAGAGTAATTAATTAATTATAAAATTTAAAATAAGATATGCAAAAAATATATAAACGAAAATATAAATAAATCACATATATTTTCCAATTTATCCTGTATTTTAGCGAAACAAATATGGGAACGTTAGTCATACCCATACGAGTAATATATTTTATTGAAAACAAATTGTTTGATTTAAAAAATAAAGGTTAATGAATATTGTGTAAAAAGTTAAATTTCCTATGAGGTTGAAATAGTTTATCCAACCAGAACACAGCATCAACTAGCGTCCTCTTAGCTCAGACACTAACGGGCGTGGAACTTTTACAGCAGAACTTGAATTTACTTGAATGATTGCTATTTGATAGCCGTTTGATAGCGACAGTCCGTGCAATTGCATTGTCCGTCACTTGCAACGTTTTTTTTTTACCAAAATACGAAATGAACGTCTCCGTAGCCTCATCGCAAATTGTATTTTTTAAATGTTGGCATAAATTGTACTACTAAGTATCTATTCGTTGGTAGTCTCTAAGGATTGAGGCCAATAACACATCTACAGTTTCCAATTTATAGAATTTCAAAAATTGAGAAATAACCCAGTTTAACATTTTTAATTTAAAAAGTGTTCGACTACGGTGAGTGTGTGTGGAAACAGGTAACCAAACCCACCCTACATAAAAGTTTTTTTTTTTTTTTTTGTCAAATATCTAAACGTGTAGCAATACCGTATATGTAGGTACGAGTACAAGAAGCAAAATTGATTTGTTAATAAATAAAAAAGTATTGCGCAATTGTAGAATACAAATTAGATTAGATACATTTGATAATGATAAATGTTGGCGTATTTCTTTTTCTGCTACAAATACAAAGCAATAGGTGAACAGAAAAGTGTCTTTGCATCGCTCTTTATTTTCCAATACAATCAAAATAGCCAGCCAGCAGTAATTTTCTGTTGCTCTTTGAAGTTGAAAGAGAATTTCCTCTTTTTTTCTTATCAAGCGAAGAGTTAGCCAGTGGCTGGTCTGGTCTCTTTGTATTTCTCTCCTTGTGGTTCCTTTTTGATTTATTGCTCTACATATTTCACGGAATTTAATGTTTATTTAATTTTTGTTTTATTTTTTGATCATAATGTTTGATAAAATTCTGTAAAAAATGCATCTACTTATTATTTTCTTTTTTCAGGCCAAATAAAGAACAAGGAAAAATACACATACAAAGCGATTACCCATTGCAAAGATACAAATGCGAAATTGGTAAACAGTATTCGGTTAACATTCGAAGGAAGTACGTGTGTAAATGTTGCTGTTCGTTCTTATTGTTTTTTTTTAATATAATATTTACATTTTTGTCCGTTAAAATGTTTCGTGAAAATGAAAACAAATTCAAACAAAAAAACTGAGCAAGAAAATAAGACCTACCTACCTACCTACTGAAACGAAAGACTATATAATAAACAACATCTAAGGTATGTAGGTAGGTAGCGAACTTACTGAAAATAGGATGCGGTGTGGGTGGACATTCGAATACCTCATTTCCCATTGGTTAATTGGTCGGCTGCCGCGGCAAACCCAGACGTTTTCTTGCGTTTTCGGCTTTATTTTTTAACAGACTCGTTTTATGCTAGCATCTTTGTGCTTGGTATTCCTCAGCGAATCGGCATATAGGTATCTACCGTATTTGTCGTATCTGAATGGTTTTTATGTTCTTTTTACGTCTACTTTATAGTGTGCCTCATGTGAATGAGTTGAAGCCATCCAGTAGATTAATGTATGCAGTAGCAACCATCATTTTCTCTCACTCGATAATTATCATTCGATATAATATGGTCTTGTGATAACAACAATTCAAGTTCTCTCTCTCTAGATATCTTCCAGGAATGACGGTCTTATTATTTTTTTTTTTTTTTGTTAGCAAAGATTGCAGGCGCAGAGTTACTTTAAAGAATAAATTCGTTTCAATTTGGGGGTGATTTGTTGGAATGTTTGTTAAAAATGTGAAACTCGGTCTTTAAAAAGTGTTGGGGCTAATTTTTTACTCTGAGCATGATGTATTAAGGAAAGCATACGGTGAGTCATTACATTATACTACAATACTGTACGCAATATTTGTGCTCTGGGACCTTGAACTCAACTATTAATTTAGATCTGTTTGGCAGCATTTTTATCTCATCAAGCTAACTCGAACGTTTTGCAAATTGAAAGCACCAATAGTTGTGAGTTGTTTGCAAGAAGTCGATTAGTGAACAAAACTAAAGAAAATCTTTTAGTCTTAATTGTGTCTATTACTATCAAAAGGGCTTATTTCCACTTTTTATAAAAAAAAAAACTAGGTATGTCATTCGATTTTCCATACAAATGTCTGTAGGATAATTTGTATCTGAATTAACAAAATGTCTCATTACCCACTGATTTAGGCAACCGAAAACAGGTATTACTTTCAAACTGGTACCATTTCCATGTTGATGTATAAATCAAACGGTAACATTTCCCATAAACCAACTTTTCGTACCAAAGGGTAACATTTCCTATCAAAAAATGTTTTGTTAGAATCAAAAATGGCTCATTTCCATTTTTACTGTAAAAGTGAAATTGTAATAAACCATCTACTGAGCGGAAAAGTATTGTTAGACTTGAGAGTACGTTTTGGCGGGAAAAGTGGCATTTCTTTTGATTTGTGAGTAAAACCGTCTTTGATAATAGTCGCGACCGTCCATAAAGTCCAATCTTCAAGGTTTTAGTCCATACATATCAAACAGAAGTTTTGTTATAAAAGCCAAAATGGAGTGCGAACGTGAGATCTTGTTGGCAGGAGAAGAAATTAATGAAGCACAATCGGTTGGTATCTATACATTTTTCATTTAAATATAAATATGTATTATTTTAGATATAAGGCAAAAAATCTCCCGAAAATACCAGCGTGTTCCCACAGGGGAACCGTTTTCAAATGCCAACAGCTTTCAACCCAAGAACTGTTACAGTTTCACAAGAATTTCTATACATCAAGAGAAAAGTTAGAACAGGATTCATTTATACTTTCCCACACAAAAATAAATCCACCAAAGCGAACGAATAGGCGTAAAGGAGGAGCCCTAAGGTCTTACACATTATTCCATTACATACGATCACATGGAGTTCTTAAGCGAGTATGCAGTTCAACCTTTACTAATGCATTAAGGATATCAAAAAAACGAGTAAGAGGAGTTTGTTCGCGACACATGAAGTCCGGTGAAATGCCGAAAGAGAATCGGGGAGGAGATAGAAAGTCGTCCAAATTTAGGTGTAAGCGTGATGCAATTATAAAATTCGTTAGGAGATTCAAGCCATTGGAGGTTCACTATTGCCGATCTAGAACAGCGTCGAGGCAATATCTTTCGGGAGATTTGTCAATTAATAAGCTCTATCGAATGTATAATACAACCGTTCTAAAATTTACTTTAGAAAAGTTTTTTGTCAGTCTTTTAATATTGGTTTCAAGGCACCATCCTCAGACAAGTGTTCAACTTGCTTAATGTACGAAGAACGTTTAAAAACAGAAAAAAACATAAGCAAGAAAAATGAAATCATGATACAAATCCGAATTCATAAGTTAAGAGCAAGAGCGTTTTACAATCTTGCTAAAGAATCAAAACGTTATATGATGACGTTTTCTTTTGACTGCCAAAAGAATATGGTTTTACCGAAAGTACCCGATCAAGCAGCATATTACAGTCGCCAGTTTTATCTTTTTAATTTTGGTATTGTCCAAGGTAATTCAAAAGCAAAGCTTACAAAGGAAAATACTTTTCTTTATCTCTGGACAGAAGATGTTCCCCCTAAGGGGTCAAACGAAATTGCATCTGCCGTTTATCATCGACTTCAAAACACAACATTTGAGGAGATCCTATCCAAAGTTCGACTTATATGTGATGGCTGCGGATCTCAGAATAAAAATTCCGCCATGATGGGAATGTTATCATTTTGGCTTTCATGCGAAGCTCCTAGGCATATAAACGAAGTCGAAATAATTTTCCCAGTTCCCGGACATTCCTACATCCCCCCTGATAGAGTTTTTGCTCGGCTTGAAAAAGTAGTGAGAGGGAAAGAAACAATTATGCATCCTCAAGAGTACACGCATATGTATAAGGAATATGGGACCATTATTAAGCTTGGATCCTCGGAGTGCATTATTCGGGAATGGAAAGGAGAAAGCAAAGCATTTTTCAAAGCCCCTGGACAGTGGCATTTCCCCTTTAATAAAGCAAAACGGTTTATACTAAAGCGCACCTTAAAAAACAACATTTTAGTCAGAGGTGAAACAGCTTATAAATCGGACATAGGAGTGCCAAAATCGGTTTTGAAAAAAGGAAAAGTTTTAAAAAAAATGAGACCGGAAACAATAAATCATGTCTGTACCATAAAAAAAGAAAAAAATAAAAGACGTGGACAAATTATTAACAAAACACTGTGGCAAAAATTGGCGTAGCTTGGACAGCCTTCTGTTTTATAAAAATATTATTGACCATCATTTTGATTTTGGTGAAGAGACTGAAAATAATTGCAACGAGCTGTGCGAGTTGCTGGCCGAGGACACTGATTTTCAAGTTTGAAAAATCTGTAATTACTTACTAAAAAGATAATCTTGAAGTTCCTAATTTTTTGACTGATTGTTTACTATTTATTTGTTTTGTTTTCTTAGTTTCGTTTAATAATCAATTAAATTTTAATGAATTTAGTAATGTTTATGTTCTGCAGTCTTTAATAAAATGCTATAAAACTATACACACTTGTAATCACTTTTCAAAAGGTTACTATTCCCAAAGTTTAGTTTCAAAACGTTTCATTTCCAGTTGTTCCTTGCAAAAGGGAACATTTCCAAAGTTTTAGTTGTTACAAATAACTAGGTAAGAGTAATATATTTATTTTTGTTTCATAAATAGATCTGCGAAAGCATTATACAAAACATACAACACTGTAGCTTTGATTCGTGGAACGGTTTAGACGTAATACGTTTTTTGCGTATTTCTCAGTTCCACTTAACATGCCAATGCGCCCTTTTGATACTAATAGACACAATTCGTATGCATACCTATTAGCTCGACGAATTCGGTTTATGATACGTGAGAATTATACTCAATTACTAACCGACAGAAGCAGTGAATTGTGTAGGTGGTAGGTTTAGGTTTAGGTTTATGTGGCTGTCGGCAGAAGCCGACACACTTAGACCAATTTAGGTCCATTGTGATACCACGTATATTATCTACCTCAACTCTGTAGATGGGACTGGCCAACGACACGCGGTTGTTCTCAAACGGTCCCCCATCTACGTACTAACCGCGCCCAACGTCGTTTAATTACGGTGATCTGACGAGAACCGATTAACTCGACGTGGTATGGTCGTTGGTGTAGGTGGTAGCTTGTAATAGCTTTTTAATCCTGACCTTCCTATAAATTCAAGCGATTTTCTCTGCACTGCAGTCACATCTTTGAATGGCAAACAGCTTTTCCTTTTGTTTTTAGTAATAGATTGATTAAACAACTGTTAAAGGACGAATAGTGTCCGTTTTTTGGATGCTATAAAAAACTCGGTCCCCTCTGCAGGAAGGAGGTACGTATCTAAAGGTAAACAAATGTGGTTTGACAAAAAATGTGAAAAAGCCAGAGCGCAATCCTTTAAACTGCTAAAACTAGCTACATAGAATTAGAAACGGAAATTTTGTCCGTGATGCGTATGTGCAGGCAAATAAAGAATACAAAAAACTATGCGAAACAAAGCCAAATGAATACTTTTAAGGAATAGCTGAGAATCTAAATAATATTTTTTTTTTTTTTTTTAATTCTTTATTCTCAATTCGAAAATCTAGTTTATGTAACAATTCATTTATAACTTAAGTTGGAGAATAGTTAGTGACATTTTTTATTTAGTTTATAAAAACAAATAGAGATAAATGCCACTTCAAAATTAATACTGTGGGGTGGACAGGCATTTTTAAGTATTTATATACATTACATTTTATAGAAAAATTCACTTGTTTACAAAGAAATAGAAATACATATATTAATAGGAGCTAACATAAATTCATAAAAATTAGACGTTAAAAAGTTAAGCAAAAAAGAACTCAAATAATGAGGCGTAACAAAATTTCGATTTCATTGTGATTAATCGCAAGAAGCCACGAAATACAGATGTAGTTCTAATAATTCGTATATCCTCGGGTAGACTATTAAATAGCTTTTAGGAAACAATTGAGAAAAAGCTCCTAAACATTGATGTGTGAAAAGGCGGAATATGTAAGGCGGTACCATTATTTCTTCGTAGATTATGAGTGCCAGATATAGGGCTCTGCATATAGCCACCTCTTATGAAGAATATTTTGAGGACTTTAAAGAAGTATAAATGTCTTACCGGCAGAATATTCATTCATATGGCACTTTGCACTTTTCTTTGGAACACATTTTTCGTGAGCCCAAACCATTTCACATTGCAGGCAAGACATCCATTTGGTCATCGCTTTATAGTCATTCCAAATTTGTTTGCAGGAGACGCACATAGCTTCTCTCGATGGAGGAAAATCCCCGAACTCTTCATTGTCATCAGAATCGTTTAATTTGTGAATTTGTGAATTTTGATTTCATTTCAATTTCTATTTTACAACTTACAATTTTATATATTACAATATTACAATATTATGCAGCAATTCATATACAAAGGTCTGAAACAACAGACTTAAGCTGTTTTTGGGCTCAATTTTTGTTTTAATTTCAATGCTTTCAATCTTGTTTTTATGGCGAAGTGGTTAATATTGTTGCTTTTGATTTTCTTCCTCTGTTGCTGGCAGATGAACCATCCTAACGCACAAATGCAGCCATTGAGCATTTTACCACCATTGATAGATGAATGTGTTGCAAGTACAAGCAAAGGGCTATCACCCTCTATTCCCCACTGTCGAGTTCAAGGTTTGTCAGTCTTTTCGCCATCTAAAAACAATTCCATCGCAGATGCAAGCATAGTGCTTATAACAGCATGGGAGATATCGCCACCGCCCAAAATGAAAAGACCCCCTTGCTTGCAGTTGATAAGTTGGGGCAGTGCGGTGGCAGAGTGCGCTGTTATTTCCGTTGAAATAGACTCTTCAAAATAATGTTCCATTTCCCCAGCTATGAAGTCAGCACCCGAATAAATGTATTTATCGAAAGGATACATTCCAGTCGTATTAAGACTATTGACGGAAATTTGGCCGCTCTGAACTTTCTCATAGGCCTTAGTGAACATTCCAACAAGATCATAAACCGTTACTTTTCAATGATTCTTACGGCTAAAGCATCTTATCTCTTCATTAATAATAGGCGTTTAAAGGATCCATGAATATTTTGTCAAGTTCCTGCATCTTATGGGTAGAATATGGTGGCATAGAAATTATAACAACACCATTTTCACTTGCCATGTTTAGCAGGTCTATGTTTCTAGTGTGACTATAATGGCCGTCCAAAATCAACAAAATCGGATCGTCTTTTAATGGTTTTGTAGCTGTTATGAAATATTGAAACCATTTAGTAAATATAGGGATGTGAACGCATCCAGACAGATGGCACGGAGAATCGGAGCCAGGAGGATCAGAAAGGGATTAGGTTTTTTTCGCGGAAAGATAAAGAATGTTGGAACGAAAGGCCCGCCTGCGCTCATGCAGGAAATTACTGTTATGACGGATCCACGCTCTGCAGATGTCATGGATCCGATTTGTTTTTTCCCCTTTTGGGCCAGTACTTTCGTCTGCTTTGACTGTGTCCCATTTTCGTTTGTAAGCCATGTTTTCGCCATGTTTTCTAACGACACAAAACAAAAGAAAACAGTAATTATTCGAAGGAATTTTGAAGTGGGTAATGTGGTATAGTATACCACTTTGGCCGATGGCAGTTGTACCACATTAGCCGACGATCTATGCAAATAAGAAATTATTTATAAAAAATTACAAAAAAATACTTACAGAATAACTAATACTCGTAATTATTTATTAAAGTTTAACAAATCGTTTATTCTGAGGTAACTTAGGTATAAGTAATGCACAAAACAATAAAATACAAAAAAAAAACAATTACAGAAGCATGAAAAAAAAACTCGAGTACAACCAATTATATATTCGACACAAATTACCAAAAACCTGAATGGCTTTGAAGTTGACAGAACACGTGTTGGTCGTTTGTTCTAAATCGCCAGTTTTGTGTGTAACAAACATTCCGGTAGCATGCTTAGTTTTCGAAAAAAACTGCCCGTACCACATTACCCTCCTATACCACAATACCCGAACTTACTCTATATTGGAACCAATGAAAGATGCGATGAACACTTTATATGAAAGGATAGTAAATCTCTCACAAGCATTACACTAAGAATGGTCCTTCTAGACTCCAGCGATTTTATCCCAAGCAATTGGCATCTGACATTGTAGTTGGGGCAAAAATCCCAGATAATAGGACGTACGGGTCTCTAAAATCCTAACAATTGCGCTTAATGAAACCTACCAACGAGTTAGCTCTGGTGACTAAATAGTCAAAACGGCTTTTAAACGAAAAAGAGGAGTCAAGTAATATACCTAGGTCCTTGACAGTTGAGACTCGGCACATAGAATTAGATTCAATAATATAGGGCGATTTTTTGTAAAAAGAAATACTTACTATAATTAAGTTTGAGTCCATTTGTGTTACACCAGGTTGCCAGAGAGTTTACATCAGATTGAATCAGATGACAATCTTTTAAACTTTTAATTTTTAAAAGCAGCTTGAGATCATCTGCATATAACAGAAATTCGCAAAGTTTAAACACTGTTAGAATGTCGTGAATGAAAAGTATGAACAGGAGCGGACCCAGGTGGCTACCTTGAGGAATGCCTGATGTACATTTTATTGGCTTGCAACACTTATTACCAATCTGAACTATTTGCGTTCTACCAATAAGATACGATGATAACCAATCAAGCAGTTGGGAATGGAAACCTAATATTTGAAGCTTTTTAAGTAATAAATAAGATGGTTCACAGGCTTTACTAAAGTCTGGCCTTTCAAACAAACCTCTAAGATTTTCTTCAGCCCAAATGCTACAGTTTTGTTTATTGAAATAACCGCCAATTTCAAAATGAGCCTCATCGGTGAAGATAATTTGCTTGAAACAATTGTCATCTTGTTGTTGCTTCTCTATAGCCCAATTAACGAATTGCCGACGGACTGCGTGGTAAATCCTGTGTTAACTGTATTTTCCTTTACATGTAGATCTTTGTGTGTGCACAAAGTTGTTGGTTTGAGGTTTAATTGCTGTGACCGACGACGAATTGACGTGCTTGGCTCTTCAGCAACCCTTCTGCTAACAGCTGCAATATTTCCACTCGAACGACCACTACGATGATAGGCATTACTTCTCGGATCTTGAACCAAAACCAGTTTCTTCAAATTTATGACCGATAAGTTCGGTTTGGCTGAGCATTGTCTCTAGCGTATTTTGAAGGGAATTTTCTTTCAACTTATGCAAAACTTTCACCATATTTAAAATAAGTTTTAATAATAAAAACACGTTGCTCAATAGTGTACCGATCCATTTCAGCTAACCGGAAAGTATTTACTTCATACCTGAAAAAACTTCAGTGTAATCTAATAGCTGTAAAAAAAGTGGCGGCCAATTTAAAATGATACCTCAAATATGAACACCCTTTACGTTTCACTATTGATAAAACGACACCTTAAAAAAACCCGAACACACACAGATGCAAAAACCCTCTACTTTTGCAGCAGGTTTTTGCATTCCTATCCTCGATCCTTTTCAGGAAACTTTAAAATTATCTCATCTGTTCGACCTCGCTGTTGATCCCTTTATAAACACATAAACCTATGAATCTATTATTTAGACTACCTGATAGTGCGTAATATTGCGATCCCAAATAACACAATATTCTGTATGTATACTTATACCGGGTTCCAGGATTGTAAAGGGAAAAGTATCCTTGAAATGCTTATGCAAATTGTTCCTTTTTTCAACAATTTGTTTTTGTTTAACTTGTCGGGAGAGTAGTCTTTGGGACGATAAATACTCACAATACGTTTACAATTGTATACGGACCTGTGATGGCAAAAGTAATCACCTACATAGATAGGGTATCGTTTTAATGCTTCTGTTTCTATTTACCATGTAATTTTTTGTTTGTTTTGCCCGTTTGCGGTCGAAACAGGGGGAAACACGGGATAGGTAGGTACTTGCACTCTGTAGATGTCATACAAAATAACTGAGCTGACCTATCGTAGTTCTAACATATTGAAATGTTGTACCTATCTTTATACGTTTTCAGAAATGGACATAAATATATTTACATGCAAAGGATTTATACCTTTTAATAGTTACTCAGTCGGAAGGTGATTGAATTACATAAATCTAACTACAAGGTGGCGCAAAAATAACCTTCCGATGTTTTTTGGTCGCCGACCGATTATTGCTCAAATAAATAGTCACCAATATTCCGCGTTCTGGAGCAGTGTAGCGTAACATTGTTTATTAACGTGTATTTCGCATGTGTTTACTACACAAATGTCAAAACAGAACTGACATTAGGGGCCAATCGCAAAATTTATAGCATTTTCTGATAGGAAGATTACTTTTGCGCCACCTTGTATTTATCTATACAAATTCAAACTTTTTATATGACGGAAAATCAAACACTGTTTAAGACGTCAAATTTTCACTTTTGGAATGAATCTTTCAACTTTTCTAAACGTGTGGTGTGGACAATCCTATTGGTAGCCTCGTCTCACAACTAAATTGGGTGGTCCACAGACACTCGCGGTTCCGCGCATTAAAAAGACGCACATGTGTACCGACACTTTGGAGTTATCTGCTAGCTAACGATGTGCGTTGCCGATATTGGTTCCTTACGATTTTTTGTCACACTTATTGAAGCTTTTATTTCTCAACTTCCGCACAGAGATACACACTGGCGATCACAAGGATGAGGCCATACATTTTGCAATCGAATTTCAGTCTTTATACCTGTTGGTAATTTTATACCCAGAAACTTTTACTACCGGTGAACAGATATGTAAATATTTTCAAAACAGTAAGTCATAAAATTGAAGATAAATATAAAACGAAAGCTGCAATTCCCAAGACCAAACAATGAACTATGTACTTGAAAAGCGTATAAAACGATGCGCCACTAGGATGAGGCCATATGCGAGATCTTCGAAAGAAAGGAAAGAATTAATAAAATGTTTACATTTTATGGTTTTAAAAAATTTATTTATTATGTTGTTCTACATTAATAATTGCAGGTGACAATGGTGCGATGGTAGTGTATTCACTAAGTGATTGATGATTTTTATTAAATTGAATACACACAACACATATCCCTAAAACAATTTAGGCGCCACCTGTGGAGAAAAAAATCCCATCGCACCAAACCTCTTTCCTATCGTTCTATTCTTTCAGTAAGTAGCACCCTAAAACAGGCAATGAATCATTTGCTGGGAGCTACTTGCAGCAACAAACAAAAAATGCCTGCGCTGTGGTTTTACCATTATAACGGTACTGTGTCACTACAGAAAACATAAATCCATTTACCGCATGCAAATTATAAAAAAAAAGTATGTCCGCCATTTTTCGATATGACCTCTATAAGACGGTTTGGAATAGAATCATACAGTTTTTTTTTTTTTTAGATAATTAAGACAGATTTTGGGCCCAGGCATCACGAATAGCTTCGATTAAAGTGTCCTTGTCTTCAAATTGTCTGCCGCCTTCATACACTTTACGAGATAACCATGCTCAAACATTTTCGATTACGTTTAAGTCCAGTGAATAGGGCGGCCATGGCAAAAGTTCGGTGCAGGGAAATAACTTCACGGGCAATAACTTCACATGGGCAATAACTTCACCTCGAGTGGGCAATACCTTCACTTTTTTTTTTGTGAAGTTATTGCCCACTGATGGTGAGCAATAACTTCACCCAAAATTTTGTGAAGTTATTTCCCACCTATAATTTGAGAATTTGTCTATTATAACTAAAGACCCTTGCACCCACTCCAAATCAAACAGTGACCCCAAGCAGGGGGGTTGCAGGGGGGTAGCATGCCCCCCCCCCCATTTGAATTGCACTGTTTATGGGATTAGTTGCGAAATCGCAAGTAGATTCCATAAACAGTGCGATGCATATGGGGGGGGGGGGGGCATATTGCCCACTGACCCCCCCCCCCCTCCCGCTTGGGGTCACTGTTTAATTTGGGGTAGGTGCGAGGTACGTTTCTGGAATTATCATAAAATGTTAAGAGAATTTATTTCCCACTAAAAAGTGTAGTTATTGCTCACCATCAGTGGGCATTAAGTTCACAAAAAAAAAGTGAAATTATTGCCCAGGTAAAGTTATTGCCCGTGAAGTTATTTCCCTGCAACCAAAAGTTCCATGTTTTCTGATTGAATCCAACTGCTAACAACCCTGGAAGTGTGGATAGGGGCATTGTCTTATTGGAATATCAAAGACAGGGGTCCGAAAATGTTTTTCACTTTTGGAAATGACCGTTCCAGCAAACATTTCGTCGCTTGAAAAGCAAACTGACATAAGTCAACATTTGACGATTTTGAGTTAACTATACAGAACGAATCGCAAACAAAAATACAAATTTTCTATCAAACCGTCATAGCTACATTATATCTCTTAAACTGACAGCATGCGGGCATAAGTATCTTTTTGAATTTAAGGAAACATCCCTGTTATATTCCCAGCTAAATGACTTTTTTTCATTTGTAACACTTTGCTTCTAAAAAAATTATGAAATTATGACAAATAAGTTTCTTGATAAGTGACACTTTTCGTTTTGTGTCATTTTACTGTCCAATTTCAGTAAATTTATTTTTGTAGTAAAACGTTTCAATTTGCGTTAAGTCATTTTACCTTGGAACGAAACTAGTTGATGAACTTCAAAGTTCTTTTGATTACTTTAAGAAGTGTCACTTTACTTTAAAAATGAACCCATATTTCCCTTGGTCACGACATCACGCGTGAACGGCTGGACCGATTTCGCTAATTCTTTTTTGTTGTGTTTTTTTTTTTTTTTTTTTTTTTTTTATATAATTTGCGTACGCTAAAGGGATTTCTTTTTTTCTATAGTACACAGTACCCTTATAGTGGAAACCACGGCGCAGGCATTTTGTTTTGTTGCTGTAAGTAGCTTCCAGCAAATGATTCATTGCCTATTTCTGGGTGCTACTTACTGTATGAAAGAATAGAAGGATAGGAAAGAAGTTTGGTGCGATGGGATTTTTTTTCTCAACAGGTGGCGCCTAAATTGCTTTAGGGAGTTCTGTTTTTGTTGTGTGTATTCAATTTATAAAAATCATAGCCCTGGTCGGGATTCGAACGCACGACCTGCCAATCACTTAGTGAATACACTACCATCGCACCATTGCCACCTGTATTGTCAGGAGAAGGTTCTTATGAAAGAACAAATTAAGAAAATTGCGCTGGAAATTAGAAAATTGAGGAATACTTAACCACCATATAAAATTATTTTTAATCTAACCGCAGCGCTTTGGACAACATAAACTTTTTTAATGTAACCTTAGTACCTTTGGCATTGAATTGACAGAATGCGTTCTGCAAATATCGTCAAAAAGGATGTAAAAAACCCGAATATCGTTTAAAACAGATTCTTCGGTCGGAGTTATTTTATTGATAAAAAATACATGTAAAATAATTAATTTATTATTTCTTACAAAAAGGATGTAAGAAAACTGAATTTCTTAGTGCACATCACGGTTAGTTCAGAGCCTTATATTAAACGTTCAATTTAATATGGAGTTTTGGAAGTTTAGATAGACTAACATACACGTTACTAATAAAGGGTTTTTCAACAGGGACGCTACAAAAATAGAGCGACAGGGACAGCAAACGACGCCGAATTTCTTGCCGCTCTTTTGACATTTCTCTTCAGTAAGGTTTGCCATTTCATGATGGCAATATATACAAGCCAACAACCAGTCGAAATTATTAAAATTTACTACCGAAATTCGGAGTCAGTGGCCTCAACGTTAAGAGCGCTACGTCCAATTTATTTTCGTCATAATCGTCCTAGCAGATCAACAATCGCTTGGCCGCCTCGGTCGTGCGATTTGACGCCGTTAGACTATTTCCTGTGGGGCTACGTCAAGTCTATGGTCTATGCCAACAAGCCAGCGACGATTGATGAACTTCGCACGAATATCGAACGTGAAATTGCTGCAGTATCGGCCGATTTATGCTTGAAAACCGTCGAGAAGTGGGCTCAGCGTCTGGACTTCTGCAAGCGTGCCCGTGGTGGCCATGTAAAAGAAATCGAGTTCCATACATAATGGCATCGAACGTACTTTCACAGGAATAAAGAATTTCATTGATATCCAAAACCGTTTTTGTTTTATTTAAAAAAAAAAAATTGTAGCGCTCTTATTGAAAAACCCTTTATTAGAAGTGATATACTTGGTTATAAAGAAGATTACATACAATAGTTTTCTTTAATTTACAGTTGAATTTTCGTTTTTGAAATTGCTAGCAATTAGACGTAGAAACTTAAGTCGCAAAACTCAAAGATATACAAGAGCAAGTCAAATTGACGAGCAACGCGAAGCGCGGAATGAAGTTGAACGGAATCGAAATCAACAACATAGAAATGTTGCGTTTAACCCCTATCGAGCTGCATCATTTGTCAATGAAGAAAATAAATCCAGTTACAGGTTCCGAAACTAACAAAAAAGTTAGTTCAATGAATTATTATTCATACAGACTGATGGTTTGGGAAAATAATGACAATCATATCTTAAAATATCAGCGTCTCTTCCACCAATACCCTGTGGATATGGACGTGAAAGTTGAAACTGAGCGATTGACACTTATCAGGTTGAACCAGACAAAACTGCGTTCTGAAGAATACATTAACCTACGGGATGACATCAATGCTGATGGAAATGCACAGAATGTAGGTAGAACAACTATTCTCTCAGCAACATACACGGGAAGGCCGAGACATATGCATGAATACGCTCAGGATGATATGTCGTATGTACGTCATTATGGCACACCAGGTTTGTTGATAATGTTCACAATGCGATGTGCATGTCATGCAATCCACAGTGCACAGAAATTCGACAAGAATTATTTCTTGGCCAATCACCAAGATGATGTTGACGCCAAGACAATTAGTAGTAGAAACTATTAGTGGAAATGATGGTTATTCACTTTATCGCTGGCGATCCACTGATGACAACGGAAGGTCAACAATAGTCAAAGTGAATCAGCTGGAAATTGAGGTTGATGATCGTTGGGTTTTTCCGTTTTCTCCGTTACTCTCGAAAACATTTAAAGCACACATAAATGTTGAATATTGCCATTCCGTAAAATCGATAATATATATCTGCAAGCACGTGAACAAAGGTTGTGACATGGCTGTGTTCGGAGTTGCTGCTGAAAGTTCAAACGATGAGATCGCTCATTTTCAAATGGGACGCTATGTCAGTAGTAACGAGGCGATGTGGCATATTTTTCCATTTCCAATACATGAAAGACACCCGACTGTAGTTCACTTGGCCGTACATTTGGAAAATGGTCAAAGGGTGTACTTTATAATGGAAAACGTATTACAACGAGTTGCGATGCCGCCATCCACGACATTGACCAGCTTCTTTGAAATGTGTCAGAATGATTACTTTTCTAGAACACTGCCTTATTCCGAAATGCCACGATATTATACCTGGAATCATTCGTTAAAGAAATTTCAACGACGGAAACAAGGACAGCCAGTTCCAAGTTACCCTCAAGTATTTTCCACCGATGCACTTAGACGTCTTTACACAGTGCATCCTAGCCAAGACGAGTGTTTTTATTTGCGTTTACTGTTAGTCAATGTTCGTGGCCCAACATCATTCCAACATCTGCGAACTGTTGATTGAAAGCGTTGCAGCAGAGCAAATTAATAGTTTGGGACGAGTGCACGATGGCACACAAAAAATCTTTGGAAGCATTGAACCGCACGTTGCAAGATTTCATTTCATTTCATTTTATTTCATTTATTTCAAGAAATATTTTATTTACAATGATACATTAAGATTTGAATCTTTTATAGTATCTAGAATTTAATTTACATAATTTTCCTGATAAAAAATAAACAAATAATGGAATTATTAAAGAATATATTATTATAATATTAGAATCATACCTATACAAAAAGAGAAAAAAAAGTTTTAATTAGAAAAGTGCAAAAATAGTTTCCTCTTAAAGGCTGATGGTGCAGAAATTCTTTGCAATTCATTAGGAAGTAAATTCCACAAACGAATCGCAGACACATAAAATAAGCGTTCTGCTATGTTGCGTGAGTGACGCGGTAATATTAATTTCAAACCCCTTTGTGAGCGTGCAAAATGTAGGAATTCACTAAGATAATTAGGACATCTATTGTTGATGACATCATGCAGCTTCAGAAGTAACCTGAACCTCAAGTACTCATCCAGCTTAATACCAAAGAGAGTATGTTGTAGATGTGAAACACTGGAATACCTCGGAATACCGTATATAAACCGAATACAATCATTTAGAGCAACATTTAGTTTGCGCTTGCATTCACAATCCAGAATTGGGTATAGTGAACAGTTGAAAATGAAGTACGGCATAATTAATGACTTAACGAGGTATATTTTCATATTTGTTGACAATAAGTTCGAGGAAGATCTCAAGGTTCGAAGTCCATAGTAAATATGTCTAATCGTGGCTGAAATTGCCCCACAGCAGCTAAGGTCACTCTTTATTCTATATCCCAAGTACTTAACATCCTTCACATAATCAATGGTTTCATTACCAATAACAACTGGGGGAAAATTTACTTGGTTGTTTTCATCTCTAGAGCATAACATGGCAACAGATTTAGCAGGATTAAGTTTCATACCGTTGGCACTAGCCCAAGTGAGAATAAGATTTAGATCCTCATTTAATCTTGCTATGCAGTCCTCCATCAAACCAATTGTACGAAAAATATAAAGTACCACATCATCAGCATACAAATGTATTTGGCAATTTCGAATGACATCGGGTAGGTCATTAATAAATAACGAGAATAATAGTGGACCTAGTACTGAGCCCTGGGGTATTCCGGTATTGGTTGTAATCGGTTCTGAAATATCTACTTCAGTTTTTATTTGCTGTACTCTATTTTGCAGATAATTGCACAATAGTTTAAGCGAAGTGGTAGAAAAATTAAAATGTCTCTTCAGTTTAGAGAGAAGGATAGAGTGATCAATGCAGTCAAATGCCTTAGAAAAATCTAGCAGCACCATGACACCAAACTTATCAGAGTCCAAAGCGAATCGAATGTCCGACGTAACTTTAATTACTGCAGATTCACAGCTGTGCTTACTACGAAAACCAGATTGCCATTGTGTAAGTAGATTGTTTTCATTTAAATAGACTTGGATTTGGTCATGGATTACTTTTTCAAATAATTTCCCCAAGAAAGATAGAATACTAATAGGCCTGTATTCAGAAGGGTTGGAAGGGTTTGGTTTTTTGGGAACTGGTATAATACTTGCACTTTTCCATGCCTCAGGAAATTCACAACTATAGATACAATAATTAAAAATGTGAAGCAGGTATTTCATTATAATAGGGAATATGAGTTTTAAAAATTTGGGCGAGATATCATCTGGGCCAACAGCATTAGATTTGATAGACCTAACGCAATTAAACAATACATTAGCACTTATGCAGTCGAACGTGAAGGAGTTTTCACTTTCAGACCTATCGAAAATATCTTGGGGAATGCGTGAACCTGAAAAGGACGGGATCAGAATATTCGACATCACTTCAGCTCTATACGGGCATTTACTTTTATTTTTGTCTTCTTTAACACCAATTGTTTTCAGATTGTTCCATAGCTCCTTAGAGCTAAGAGAAGGATCAAGTTTTTCTTGTAAATACGCCCGCTTACAGCTACGAATGAGAGAATTTACTCTGTTACGGGCAAAAATGAACTGTCTTCTATTATACTCAGTTGGATTATTCTTAAATCTTCGAAAAAAACGCTCCCTTTCCCGGATAAGCGACTTTATGTTATTATTGAACCAGGGACATCTATTCGCTTTCAATTCTTTAGTAACTATAGGAACATGTCTATCATACAACCGAGTTAGTAAATTGTTAAACAATAAGACTTTAATATTCAAATCAGCTAAGAAATAAATCTCATTCCAATCCATGCTCCTAAAATTTTCCCGGATGTCTTCGTAGTCAAAGCTACGATACGACCTGTAACTTATCGTACGAGCGATACTTATTTTGTCAACATTGAACTTATATGAGCAAAAAATGAAGTCGTGGATGAAATCAGAGGTCGGCCTAATTTGATCATTTCCCAAGATTCTGTTCCTAGAGCTAGTCAAGAACATGTCTAATAAGGAGGGGTTTACATCGGACTTGAAACATGTTGGCCAACAGGTGTTAACAACGGATAATCCCATCATATCACAGAAATGGTTGAATAAACTGGTTACATTGTTGTTGTGTAAAAAGTTCACGTTGAAGTCACCTCCAACCAGTATGTCACTGTATTTTGGACCCAGTCTCAGTAACGTTTCTTCTAGTTCTCTAAGGTTTTCCTCTCTAAACATATTGGGTGGGCTATAAACAACTACAAGCAAACATGTTTCAACCGAGTTCCTAACTTCAACACAAATAAAATCAATAGAAGATGCAGTTGACCTAAAAACTGTAGAGGCTGATATATGCTCACGAACATACAAACATACACCACCCCCAACCCTATCCTTACGATCACTTCTGTGCAGGTTGAAACCAGATAAAGCCACAAATGCGTCAGGGATATTTTTGTTCAGCCACGATTCTGAAACCATAACAACATCCAACTTAGATGTACTAATCGTTTGATACAATATTGTATATTTAGCCCGAATACTCTCCGCATTCAAACAGCAAATGCTGAGCCCATCAAACGCACCACACAACACATTCAGAACACATCTTATGTTATCGGGATCCATACCAACAACCATAATTAGAAAGATAAGTTAAATTTACCATCACCACCAACATAAAAGAGGAAAAGATTTGCACTAAAACTTTAAAATGGAAAAGGTATTCAAATTTTCTAAATATATAAGAAATATTAAATAAAATTGATATTTTCAGCGAGCTATATAGGTAACGTTTAGAAAGATACATTTTTAGATTGAAAAAAGAACCGATGCCGGTTTGGTGTTGCAATGAATTTATTGGCAGGTGATTTTCGCCAAACACTACCAGTAACACCACGATCAACGCTAGCCGACGAACTTAACGTATGTCATCCATTTTATGGAAAGACGTTAAAACGCTCAAATTAAATATGAACATGAGAGTCGAATTGCAGAACGACCCATCTGGAGAAGCTTTTTCAAAACAATTGCTCGATATTGGTAATGGCAACATACCTGTTGACTCATCGTCTGGATACATCATATTTCCTACCAATTTTTGTCACTTTACTGAAACTTAGACCGAACTCATCGAGAAGGTTTTCCCAAACATTGCTCAAAATTACAAAGATCATGTATGGTTGAGCGAAAGAGTTATATCGGCTGCAAAAAAAACCTTGATGTCAACGAAATGAATTTTCAGATTCTAAATAACTTAGCTGGCGAATTAATGACATACAAATGGATTGATTTCGTTACTAACCAAGATGATGTTGTCAACTATCCAACGGAGTTTTTAAATTCGCTGGAATTGACCGGATTACCACTTCGTAATCTGCAATTCAAAATCGGATCGGTAATAATTTTTTTTTTTTTTTTTTTTTTTTTTAAATTCTGGCTCGTCAGGGCGATTTATAAAAGGGGGGGGGGGGGGGGGGGGGTACTTCGACCTAAAAGATCTTTTGTACCGTATGGGCCAGAAAAATTTTAAACTAGTAAAATTTCCACTTTCCGTGTAAAGCGGACAATTTTACCAGTAGAAGAATTCTTTATGTCCTCGGGGCTCAATTGTTCCCTGAGAAAGATCTTCTTTCTAATTCCATTAAGGGCTGGGCATTCACATAAAATGTGTTCAGCTGACTCGTCCTCTTCAAGACAGAGTCGGCACTCAGGAGAATCTGCTATTCTCATTTTGTGTAGATGATATCTTAAACCGTGGTGACCAGTAAGGTAACCTACTAGGTTTTTGATATCATGCCTGCTTAGGTTTAGACATTTGCTGGCATTATGATTGAAGGGCCGAATGGCTTGTTTGGCCTGTCTTAGACCTGGGATGTTATCCCAATGATAGATACATTTTCTATGTTCCCAGCTTTTAATTGCTGCCGTTGCTGCTGATCTAGGAGTGCAGCAGAAAGGTTCGGGACCTATGAAAGGTGTTTCTGAACCTTTTCTGGCCAGTTCGTCGGCCTTTTCGTTACCTTCTACCCCGACATGACGCGGAACCCACCATAATTTGGTCTTGTTTCTTGCTCCGAGTATGAAAAGGGTATTGAAGCAGTACATGACTGATTTGGAGTCAATGGTATGCGAGCTAAGGGCGTTTATAGCTGCTTGACTGTCCGTGAAAATATGAATGGTTGCACCTTTTATGCCAGATAAGATAATGTGGCTGGCGCATTCTTAAATGGCGTGGAGCTCCGCTTGAAATACGCTGGGACTTTTTCCCATGGGTATCGTAAAGCGTTTGTGTGGTCCGTATATTCCCGCTCCTACCCCCGTTTCCATTTTAGAACCATCCGTATACCACTTTATGCCGTTATGGCTGTTTGGTGGGTTATTGCTAACCCATGCTTCTCTTTTGGGTATCTCCGTGGAGAACCGTTTGTTGAAGCATAGTGTTTTTTGAATGCGGTCTGTGACCGTGCAGTTTATGTTAAGTTCTGGCAGTTCATCGAGAAGGGTCTTAAGTTCCGGATGATCATTAAGACTTATCTCGTTTAGCTGTATTAGACTTATTGCACTGCGGATCGCCACTTTTTGGACGTATATGTGGAGGGGTATAATTCCTGTTATTGCCTCTATGGCAGCTGTTGGACAGGTACGCATGGCTCCGGAGATACCAAGGCACGCAAGCCGTTGTACCTTTTTGAGCTTCTCTATTGCGACCTTTTGTGTGGATTTTGTCCACCATACTATGGAGGCGTATGTTATGATGGGTCTTATCATCACTGTGTAGATCCAGTGGACGATCTTTGGAGAGATTCCCCAGGTTCTACCATATGTGCGACGACAGGCCCATAAAGCTCTATTAGCTTTAGTGATTTTGTTATTTATGTGAGAGTTCCAGTTAAGTCTCTTGTCCAGGATTACTCCAAGATACTTGACTTCGTCGGAATACTCTACGACCGTGTCGTTTATTCTGATTAGGCCTAGGTCTAATTTCCTCCTTTTAGTGAAAGGAACGATGACGGCTTTACTGGGATTTATGGAAAGATTTTCCTTAATGCACCAGTCTATGGCTGTCTTTAGAGCATTTTTCATTTTTGATGTGACTCCTATTGAGTCTTTGCCCCTAACTATGATGACAATATCATCGGCGTACCCAATTGTGGTGTAGCCCAAACTGCTCATCTTGTGTAGCAGGTCATCGATGACCAATGACCACAGAAGGGGTGAGAGTACTCCCCCTTGTGGGCAGCCCCTTACGGCTGTTACTGATACTGGGGTCGTTCCTTCGGTAATCATTATATTACGGAATATAAATCAGCCACGTCTTTGTAATGGCAATGGCACCCGACTTGCGGTGAAGAAATTTATAAACAACGTCATCGAAGCCACAATTTTGAAAGGGAAGTACATATATGATTCCACAGATTCCTTTGATTCCGAACGACATGCCATTCGACTTTAAACGGTTGCAATTTTCAGTGCGGCTAGCATTTGCAATGTCGATAAATAAATCTCAAGGGCAGTCGATAAGTGTTTGTGACATCAATCTTGAAAATCCATGTTTTGTTTTTTCACATGGCCAGTTACATGTCGCCTGTTCCCGTTTCGGAATACCAACAGAACTATTTATATACGGGGAAAAAAAAAAACTAACAATGTTGTATATCATAAAGCATTAGAATAATAAACACTTTTTTTTTAATATTTTTTTAATTAATTACACCAATTCAAATTCATAATTCATAATTGAGACAGGACAACGTCTGTCGGGTCAGCTAGTTTTATATAATATTATTATAATCGACTTTTTCATTAAAGTTCCTATATTTTTTTTATTATAACTTAATACTACTTATTTTATTTATTTATTTATTTTATTTATTTATTCATGAAATGCTTATACACAGTAAGACATATTGTCTTATTATTGAGTGATAAGCTACAATATAACAATATGAAAGCCTAGCTCAGACAATTTTGTGTTTAAAAATATTTTAAAGGAATTAATACAATATACAATATAAGAAAGAGGACAAATATAAAATTTGTACAAAATTAGAAAGAAAGAAAGTAAAAAGAAAAAGAAAACGAAAACGAAAAGAAAGTAAAAAGAAAAAGAAAACGAAAAAATCCATTATTTTGGGTAGGTATACATGTTATTCCGAAAAATGAAGTCGAATTCTGTCCTTTATTATCGCAGCATCATTCACTTCTTCAATAAAGCGTGGTAGAGAATTCCACAGGCGGATTGAGTAGACAAAAAATTGTCGCTCGGATGTTAGGGAGGCATATCGCGGGTGAGTTAGCATTCGCGACCTTTGCGAGGATGCCACGTCAATATATTCAAAGAGATATTGCGGTTGATGGTTTAAAAGGATTTTTGAGAGCAAAGTCAGGGCACGATACTTAAGGAAGTTGTCGAAGGTCATGTTGAGGAGGCGTTTTGAAAAATTAGATACATGGTCATATCTACGTAAGCCGTAAATATAGCGTGTTAAACTATTAAATGCGACATTAAGTTTCCTTTTGCTCACAGAGTCACAATTGGAGTATATTTCGCAACCATAGATCAAGGTTGGTATGACCAGCGTTTTCGCCAGTAACATACGCACTCTTATGGGGGTGTAGGATTGTGTCGCCCACAAAGTTCGAAGAATGCCATATGTTTTACCCACAACTGTATTAATATGGTTGTTCCAGGTTAAGGTGCGGTTAAACACCACTCCAAGATTTTTAGCAGTGTCGACATACGTGACTGCAGTGTTGTGCAAGATCACTGGGGGAAAATATGAAAGGTCAACAATTTTTTTGGATATCACGAGGGACATACTCTTCTTGGGGTTTAATAAAAGGCCATGTTGCTGAGACCAACATGCAATGTCTTCGAGATCTTCGTTAACACAGCTTACCCCATTTTCTATGAGCCCGAGTGGACAACTGAAATACATTTGAACGTCGTCTGCATAAATATGAAGTGAACAGTTTTTAGCTATAGACGGTAGCTCATTGACATAAAGGGAGAACAGAAGGGGGCCCAGGATTGAGCCCTGTGGGACGCCACGCGATGTTGGAAGGAGTTCCGACAAATAATTGTTTAACTGAACTGCCTGCATTCGATTTGTGAGGTAGGAGAACAGAAGTTTCACTGCACTGGACGAGAAATTAAAGTGTCGAAGAAGTTTTCCACATAGGACAGAGTGGTCAACCATATCAAACGCCTTGGAAAAATCTAAAAGGATTAGAAAATTGATGTGATCTTTGTCCAGGGCTTGTCGCAAATCCTCCGTAACTCTTAATAGCGCTGTAATACAGCTATGACCTTTGCGAAAACCAGATTGCTTGGATGTTAATAGATTTGAAGAGCAGAGATGTGTGGTTATTTGATTTTGCAAGATTCTTTCGAACACTTTAGACAGAAACGGTAAGATTGCAATAGGCCTGAACTCATCGCCCTTTGAATTTTTAGCAATTGGTAATATCTTGGCTAATTTCCATTGCACAGGGTATACACCGGTTGTAAGAATGGAATTGAAAATATGATTTTCGAAGGGGAGAACGTAGGGTAATATTATCTTAAGGAAAGTGGGGTGAATCTCATCAAGTCCAACAGCGTTTGATTTAATCGAGAGTACACTTGCAACCACATCGGTCTGATCTACTGATCTAAAGGTAAACATTGCATTTTGAGTCTGATTTGTTGCAAGAGCCTCTGTAGGGTTAGCATTTACTAGTGGGGTTGCAGGAAGAGAAACGAATTTCCTATTGAGTTCATTACAGTCCATACCGTCAACAGTGCTATTTATGCCTTGAGCAACTCCTATTTGACGAAGATTTTTCCACAGTTCTCGTCCGCTCAGTGATGGGTTCAGTCGATTGGAGTATAATTGACGTTTTGCAGTGCGAATTGCCATTACAACTTGGTTCCGAAGTAAGCGGTACAGGGAGAGATGCTCGCCTAAGCGGAAACGTTTCCAGCGGTTATATGCTTGGTTCCGATCAAGCATGAGCGAGCGTATCTGATACGAGAACCATGGTTTTATTAGCGGTGTGCAATTTCTTATTTTCAAAGGCACATGGCTATCGAAAAGATAAAGTATACGATCATTTAAAAAATGAATTTGTTCATCAGGTGTGGGGAAATAGTAAATTGTCTCCCAGTTTATGCTTCTAACATGTTCTTCCAATAGAGCATAGTCAATGTGTCTAAAGTCCCTGTATTGCATTGTTTGAACTGCTGAGGTAATTTTATAGTCAAAAGTTATATATATTAAATCATGTTTTGAAAAGGCAGGAGCCGAAAGCTGATCATAAAGTGTGACCTTATTCAAATCGCTTACCCAGAATAAGTCCAGTAACGTTGGGAGATGATTCGAGAAAGGAGTAGCGTGACTGGTATTAACTGGACGTAAATTAAAAGTACTCATTGCATCGATCAAGGATTGGTCTACTAAAATGTTACTATTGAAATCGCCACACACTATTATGCTGGGACTTAATAAGGACATTTCCTCCATTAGTGTTATAAAAGGCGAAATATCAATATATCTATTTGGTCTATACACATTACCCAATAAAAGGCTATCCTCCTCACCTATAATCTCAACGAAGACATATTCAATCGCGCTATCGGATATCGACCGGCACCTAAGCTTGCACTTAATACCATGTCTGACATAAATGGCAACGCCACCACCAACACGATCTTTTCTGTCGAAACGAAAAACCCTATATCCCTTTAATCCACACAATTTGTCTCTCAGATCCTCTACTAGCCAAGTCTCCGTCACGCAGATAACGTCAAGATTGGAGCCCTGGAACAGGTCACGAAACTCGTCAATCTTAGGCATTAAACTTTGCGCGTTTAAGTGGCAGACCTTAAAACCATCTTTTTGACAGCTCAATACTCTCATCATTATAGTGGGTTGTTTTTACAAAATACAAAAAAAAAAAACTGACGACCAGTATTATTTCTGCTAAATAATCTTTATTTTGTTTAGTTTTTATAATTACTTACATTTATTAAACTTAATTTCTTTATTTTAATAACTAAAATTTAATATTGTTTGTAAAACACTTAATATATTGAGAAAAAAAGAAGACTGCTGAACAGTAGTTTAAGTTTTACATATGCTTTATGTTTGTCCTTATTATTTCTTTAGTAAAGTTTAGCTTATTTTTAGTTATTAATAAAGCAATATATTTTTTGACGATAAACATTTCTGGTTTTATTTCAAAACAAAACGACACTTTTTAACACTTTTTGTGGAATGTGTAGCTATTTTGATGCAAAATGACATAAGTCAACAGTTTTTTTGGAAAAACGTTTTTTTTTTAGTAACTTTAATACACCCCTGGAAAGAAGAAAAAAATACTTTTTTACTTTACAACTTTTTGGTATTCATTGATATTCAAAACTAAAATGAATTTTTTAAGTTATGAAAAGCTTTAAATGAAAATGTATGTATTTTGACATAATGTAAGTTTGCTTTTCAAGCGACGATTTGTAGTTGTTTCCGTTCGTTGTTGTGGAAAAAAACTCCAACTCGATTGTGCCATAGTGGGCAATAGCTCCCCACACAATTACACCTGATGTACGGCTGTGATGTCTTGCCAAAATAGGCTCCTCCTTTCTTAGATCATGGAAATAAAAGCTGTAACTTTCGGGGCCATCAAGGTTAAACTTTTTTTTCATCCGAAAAGACAACGCGTTTCCATTTACTGCTCCAAGCGACATGTTCTCTTGCAAAATTCATTCGATGCTCCTTGTGTACTTGCCTCAAAACAGGTTTCTTCTCTGTATAGTACCACTTTTTCGAATTATCCTTCGGACCGTTGCTATGCTGGCTGATACTGCGCTTTTGGCCTTTATTTTAGTCACTGTTAGAGTAGAATTTGAGGCAGGCCGTAGAATAACCCGCTTTTCTCGCAATATTGTTGCTACTGCCGTGCGTCCTTTTTGATTTTTCCCATAGTGGTGTGGATCCGCAAGATAACGGCTTACAAAAGCCGCCTTGCAATTTCTCGGCCTGAGAGTCATAACTCCTTGAAAGCATCTATTTTTCCTCTTTCTGTCGCGTCAAATTCTTTCCGAAACCCATTTTTTCTAACCAAATAATAACAGTTCATTTCAACGCTTTTTTAATATTCTTAACAAAACATTGAAAAAAATCGCTGATGTGAGCTCCTGCAGCGAACTATTCGCAATGGCCTAATCCTAGTGCGCATCTTTTTATACGCTTTTCAAGTAGCTCATTGTTTCATCTTGAGAAATTCCAGCGGTCGTTTCTTATTTTCCCTTTAATTTTATAACTTACTGTTGGGAAAATATGAACCTGTTCTCAGGTGTAAACATTTACGGATATACAATTTTTAACGGTGCAGGGAAATAACTTCACGGGCAATAACTTCACCTGGGCAATAACTTCACCTCGAGTGGGCAATAATTTCACTTTTTTTTTGTGAAATTAATGCCCACTGATGGTGAGCAATAACTACACTTTTTTGTGGGAAATAAATTCTCTTAACATTTTATGATAATTCAAGAAACGTACCTCGCACCTACCCCAAATCAAACAGTGACCCCAAGAGGGGGGGGGGGGGGGGGTTGCAGGGGGGCATGCCCCCCCATATGCATTACACTGTTTATGGAATCTACTTGCGATTTCGCAACTAATCCCATAAACAGTGCAATTCATATGGGGGGGGGGGGGGGGGCATGCTACCCCCCTGCAACCCCCCTGCTTGGGGTCACTGTTTGATTTGGAGTGGGTGCAAGGGTCTTTAGTTACTAAATTCGAGACCTGTTTTCGTGAATATTTTCAAAACCTTTAATTTCACTGAAAATCAACTGTTTTACAAAAGGCTGCAAATAATACCGTCAAGCATTGGCTGTGACTCCAATTGGTTTATATCAGATTTCTAAACTCGGACGACACGATGATGATAAAGTTACGTGAAGCGAATTGATGACGATCTCTACTACTATCGCTTGGACGATTATCGTCATAGAAGTTACAGAATGACCTCCCAGATCATAACTCATAATAAAACACGACTTACACTGGCGATCACAAGGATGAGGGCATACATTTGGCAATCGATTTTCCGTCTTTATACCTGTTAAAAATGGTGCAGGGAAATAACTTCACCTGGGCAATAACTTCACCTCGAGTGGACAATACCTTCACTTTTTTTTGTGAAGTTATTGCCCACTGATGGTGAGCAATAACTTCACCCAAAATTTTGTGAAGTTATTTCCCACCTATAATTTGAGAATTTGTCTATTATACGAGGGCGGGTTAATAAGTCCGTGACTTTTTGAATTTCTGACCTCTTTACTGAAACGGCAACACTGCTCCTGTCAACAGGCATCTGTCAGTTGACTCCTGTCAAAATTTAAACTTGCTGCGTCAGTTAGTTTGTGTTTGACAGCTATTTTTATCAGACTACTCACTAATTTGAGGAGAAAATGGAAAAAAGTGAATTTCGTGTGCTTATTAAGCATTATTTCTTGCGAAAAAAAACCATTACCGAGACCAAGGCTAAGCTTGAAAAATACTATGGGGACTCTGCACCATCGATTTCAATGGTAAAAAAGTGGTTTACTGAATTTCGTTGTGGCCGTACAAGCACTGAAGATGCCGAACGTCCAGGACGCCCAGTTGATATGGTGTTGGCCGACCGAAGATTGAAAGTGCGAGAGATTGTGGAAGCCGTAGGGATCTCGCATGGCTCAGTGGTTTCAATTTTGAATGATCACTTGGGCATGAGAAAGCTTTCCGCAGGATGGGTGCCGCGTTTGCTCACAGTCGACCACAAACGCAATCGTGTAACAACTTCACAGGAAGGTTTGGCGTTGTTTAATCGCAATATGGAGGAGTTTTTGCGCCGTTTTGTAACCGTGGACGAAACATGGATCCATCACAACACACCAGAGACCAAACAACAGTCAAAACAGTGGGTTTCTAAGGGTGAATCGGCGCCAAAGAAGGCCAAGGTGGGTTTGTCAGCCAATAAAGTTATGGCGACTATTTTTTGGGATGCACGCGGGATAATCCACATTGACTACCTTCAAAAGGGAAGAACAATCAATGGGGAATATTATGCCAACTTATTGGACCGATTCAATGACGATTTGAAAAAAAACCGACCTCATTTGGCCAAGAAAAAAGTTCTTTCCCACCAAGACAATGCAAGGGTGCTCACATGTGCAGTTGCCATGGCAAAAAACCATGAATTGGTCTATGAATTGCTCCCTCATCCACCCTATTCTCCAGATTTGGCTCCGAGCGACTACTTCTTGTTCCCAAACCTGAAGAAATGGCTTGGTGGAAAAAGATTTGACTCCAATGATGAAGTCATCTCGCAAACAAAGGCCTATTTTGAGGACCTCGACAAATCATTTTTTTTGGAAGGGATACAAAAATTGGAGAAGCGTTGGACAAAGTGTATAGAGCTCAAGGGAGACTACGTTAAAAATAAAAAAAAAATTTTATCAAAAAATCTGTGTTTTATTCCAAAAGTCACGGACTTATTGACCCGCCCTCGTATTATTCCCGTAAAACACTTTTTTTCATAAAAATTGTATTGATATCATTCTCATTGAAAAAAGATCTTAAGTTATAGATTATTAAAACATGCACATCGATTCGAGACCTCATTAGCTATCCCGCAAATGACAGCGTCTTGCCGACGATTATCGAGCTACGGAAAGCAAATAGTGAATGGTCAAAATGGCACATTGATGTTACGGAATGCAGGAGCATCGTCAAAATTATCTCGTCAGGCGATAATCGACTTACGGAATGAGGGGGGTAATTTAGTATAGATCTGCTGACGATAATTAAAACAGTATGGATCATCGAACACTTGCAGAGCTGAATTTCCAATTTGAAATCTAGCCTAGAGTTACGAATATCATACAATCAAAAATGTTCATTAAATTAGAATTGAAACGTGTTAAAATTGTAAATTAATGTGGAGCATTTGATTGAATTTGACCGCCAAACCTTTTATATTTTATTCGATAATAGTTCATAGTCTTAAGGAGCAATGAAAAAAGGCGCGGTATGCTAATTTCGTGGAATAAAAAATGGTCTAATAATGTCTGGGTTTTTAAAATGATTTTGAGATTGATTCAGAGTTTCAGAATACATTTAAGCTAATTCCAAATTCAATTTCTTTATTCAATATCTTTATTTTTCATGTGCACATAAGACCAGGTCTTTTACAGTACTAACAATTTGTGAATACATTATATATGGCAAAAACTTAAAAACAAAAATAGAGGAGTAGAGAACTGTGGTTATAGGAGAGCTAGGTAGAAGTGGAGAGATATGTAGAGATATAGCAAACAGAGATAATAGTATAAGTAAGAGGGAAATGTGGCTATGTACAATTGTTCATATGAAATTATGTCCATTGACGCTGTTCAGATACATGATTTAATAGAAAAAAAAAATGTGTATAAACGGCCCATTTTTTTTTATAATTAGCTTGCGCTAAAGGGGTTTCTTTTCTGTAATTGATACAGTAGTACCCTTATAGTGTGTATACACAGCGCACGCATTTTTCAATACAACACCTACAAATGCAATGCCATTGTGGACGTATTTCATTGCCTACTATTAGGTGGTAGAACTCGGAAGAAGTAGGATGATAGGAAAGATAGGTTTGTGTATTGGGTAGGGTTTTTTTTTTCTTTACGGGTGGCCTCTAAATAACTTAGGCAGCATTATGTTGAAGTTTTGTATTCAAGTTTAATCCGCAGAAACTTATACAATGATTTATATGGTTTTTTTTCTGCGGATTTATGCTTCATGGACCTGGTCGGGATTTGAACACGCAACCTTCCGGTCAGTAAGTAAATACACTACCACTGGCACAGTTGCCTTAAACCTAGCTTCTCTAACAATTTGCTTGTGCGAAGTGGAGGGACCTACAACTTTAAAGCCGAATCCGAATGGCGAATTTGAGAAGCATGATACTCTTGAATGATTGTCAGTGGAAAAAATTTTTATATGTTACCTGGCCCCGACGGGATTTGAACCTGAGACCATTAGATTAGTAGTCCAACACACTTACCCTGCACCACTACGTCCACTCTTTAAATATTCTATTTTTAAATTGTTCAGGCGAATTTATTTGTTTAATGTCAGTGGGTCGAGCATTCCAAAGCCTAGAGCCAGACAAAAAACACCCGTGATGTGCGAAGGTATGACAGGTTCGGGCAATAGGGTTTAAGGTTCTCTGAGTTCACGCAAACTACAATTTATCAAATAGGTAAGTTTGGTGCTTATTATTTTTCGCATAAGAATTAAGTTTCTCGAGTGTAGAAATTGCCTAATGCAAGTAAACTTTTTTTTGTTAAGAAAGGTGGAACGCCTCGAAAGCCGGAATGTGCGACTTTAACCCGAACTAAAACCACCTCAGCTGCGAACCCTTACTCCCCGTGGTACCCCGTTAGGCATTTCATCACGAGTGTTGGGGTTCAGCCGTAGCTGCCTCTCTCTGTCTGTATTTTGTCTTTTAAAGCTGTGTGCGCATGTATGTCCGCCTGGCTCGCGACAGTGCAGATGCGTTTTGATTATTAGTGTCACTGAGTCCGCTCGCATTCACGGTGCTGCTTCTCGTGATTCCTACGCGGTCTCATTCCTCTCGGCGGAGCTGCTGCATCATGCTTGTGATGGCTTCACTCTTCGTCAACATGAATACAATAAGTGCCCTCGGTGTCACTTGACCGCCAATTTCCTTTTCCAGGAAGCTCCTAGCCGCAGTGAACATACGGCATTCCGCCAGGCCATACTCAGCATTCTGGATTTTTCCTTCGCAGTGCGGGCAGAAGGGGTCATCCACGTGCTTGTATTTAAAGAGGTACTCACGAAAAAATCCATGCTCCGACAGGAGCTGTGTCCTGTAGAAATTTACTTCGC
This sequence comes from Portevinia maculata, assembly GCA_949715645.1. Taxonomy (NCBI): domain Eukaryota; kingdom Metazoa; phylum Arthropoda; class Insecta; order Diptera; family Syrphidae; genus Portevinia; species Portevinia maculata. Next base: position 7,639,942 of record OX454530.1, on the reverse strand, counting down.
CGTATTTGCTACTGATCCATTTCGTCTATGTTGTGGATCAGCGTACTAGTCCATCATCCGTTGTGTAAATTGTTCTACCTGTGTTGCCATTCTGTATTTAGGGCCTTGATAATGGTTCTTATTCCTTCCGGTTGGTACTCGCTAAGAGCCGGGACTTTTTTATTCCTAGGTCGATGGGCATTCGGCCAGAGGCAATACTGATCGCTTCCCCAGACACGGTTCTGAAGGCGTAGCATACTATAAGCGATGCGATTCTATGCGCCGAGTTTATAATTCGCAAATACGTTTTTCGATCCGTCGCTGATTCCCATATAAGGGACGCGTACATAAGGATCGACTTGCTCACCGCAGCTAGTAGGCTTTCGATTGCCTGCCTGGGTCCTCCAAAGTTTGGCATAAGCCCCGAAAGTGACTCCACTGCCCGACAGGGTCTTTCTCCGGCGTACTTCTTACTTACTTAACGGCCTCCCGACCTGTGAAGAGTCTCTGCCTGAGAGCGCACTTCATGTGCTCTTTAAAGTTGAGCCTGTGATCGAGTATAATTCACAGGTACTTATTGTGTGGGCGCGATTCAGTGGAGGATCTATATTTTTCCTTCTACTTACAAGCAGTGCTTCCAGCTTATGGTCTGCCAGTTCTAGACCGGCTCCTTGTAGCCATACTTTCACATTTCTTATGGTCTGACTGCATTTTAAAGACACTTCGTCTAGCGTTTTTCCAACCGTGACGACTGCAATGTGTACTCGGCTCTGTCTCGCTGTTCTCAGTATCCCATCATACATTATGTTCCATATATCAGGTCCTAGCACTGAACCTTGGGGAACTCCTCCCGTAACTTTGTAAGTTTTTGGCCCCTCTTCCGTGTCATAGTAGTAGTTTTAAGGCATGTATCTTGTATTAAGCCGAATAAATGGGGGCATAGGACTCCACCAAAAATGAGTATAGGATTCTCTCGCTTAGGTAGCTGCATATAATTTTGGCACGTAGTCAAGAATTTGTAGGTTTCCTAACGCTTTCATTATGCAGCTCCAGTCGGTTGAGTTGATTGCGTTTTTGATATCGAAGGATACGACGGCACAGGACTTTTTTCTCCCTCCCAACCATCTCTGTCCTGCGATTGCTTCACGCGCAATATCGCATATGTATTAAGTATGATCATATCTGCGAAACCATATACATACCGAAATGCATTGTTAAAAGAAACCTGAAGTTTGTTTTGCGACAGCGAGTCCAGTTTGCAATACACGGTTTCAGCATAACATATAGCGTCTTGACTGGCTTTAGTCTTGTTTCTTGATAAGTAAATACCGCCTACAACCAAAATTTACGCAGGCCACCATAAATTCGGTTCACGTGATTTCTGCAGGATAAGCTATAATTTAACTTAAAACCCACAGTAGTGACAGTGTCAATAAATGACAGCCTGTTTACAGATAAGGAAATCGGACGTATGGCTTCTGCATGGTATCAACTCCTAGAAATCAAAATTAACTCCGTTTTGGGTACATTTAATTTGATTCTATTTGCAAGGGACCAGTCATGTACAGCTAAAAGATCCTCGTTAATTTTATAGACTGAATTCTCAAACAGAACATCTGCGTACAGATGAATATAAGCATACAGAAAAGTATAGGCCCCAAAATAGAACTTTGTGGAACGTCAGATTGGAGATTTTTGAGACCTGATTGATTCTCTCCGATAAGCATCCTCTGGAATCTACTACTCAGGTAATCTTTCATTAGGTTAACAGCTCTCCGGCTACATCCGAAATAATTTCACAGCTTTAGACAATAAATTTGGTGGTCAACTCTATCAAAGGCTTCTGAAAGGCCTTTCTATCAAGCAAAGTAAAGTCTGTGCACCTTGGTCAAAATTAAGCCTTATGTCGTCCAGCATCTTAACCATTGCCGTAAATCAGCTATCATGTCCTCTAAAACCGGACAGATAAATATATATAAGAGACTTTTTTCGATCAAGATGCTCGACAATGTGCTCTACTATCACCGTCTCAAAGACCTTTGATAAACGCGGCTAGATACTTTTTGGACGGAAATCAACAGGTAAGGAGGCACGTGGCTTTTCAGCCACTGTTGTAACTCTTGCTCCTTTCCAGGTGGTAGGGAAAGAGGAAGAGGTTATACAGAAATTAATTACATGAGTGAGGGCGGTAAATAAGTTTGGAGCTATAATTTACAAAAAGCGAAGTGGCAAACCGTTCTCGCCAATAACATTTGACTTTTTTTTCAATTCAATACAATTCTATTTTTATTTAAGTGAGAAAACATAGTACAAATAAGACTTAAGTCTTTTACAGTACATAAAGTTAAAGGATAGTTAAAATGAGATTTAATAATAAAGTAGCTGATTAAGACTTAAGAGTAGAAATAATGTTTGCAATGTCTCTCTCGTTGACTGTGTCAAAGCCGAGTTCAAAATTATTGGAAAGTTCATGGTTAGGAAGAAAATGTTCGCTAGATATATTATCTAATATGAATGTCAGCGATTCTTTTCAACTTATTCGCTTCATGTATGCCTTGGTTAACTCCCTCTCCTATCTGTCTGCGTAGTGTATTCCATTAAAGAGTGTCCCTACCTATTTCGGAATGTTATTCGCTCCATAAGATTTTACCATTGTAGTGTCATTTCCTCCACAATCTGATGTTATCTATAAGTTCCGTAGATACCCTTAAAACACATTTTAAAGATATCTGTTACCGAAAGAGTGCAACCTGCGGGTGGTATATCACCTGGCTTCTTTGATTCACGGCCGTCGTAGAAAGAAAACTCTGTCCTTAAACTTCCGCGACGACGCCCATGTAAGTTGTCCAGATCAAGCGCTCTGACATCCGCGTTGGCATGATCTTTAAAAACAGACTGAATTTTCTAGGCTAGTATGCGATGTCTTGGTATGAAAAGTTTTTTTTTAGTCAGTCGATTTTCAGCTATTTATCGATGTTGTTTACAGGAAAAATAATTTTCCTATTATCAATAAAATAATTGGCGAAAGGTTTTCGTTTTCATAGGTACACGAACCGTTGAACCCTCGAACTTAATGTATGTATGTATGTATACTATAGGCTTATGTATACACACACAATTTATAATTACAAAAATCTGTATGTCATTGACAAAAGAATAATATAATTCCACTCTCTCCCTATCTGGTCCTTACCAACCAGGTGTCACATTTTTAACAAATGAGTCCTTTTATTTTTGAGGCTCTCGCTCGTTGCCCTCTTTCTTTGCTGTTATATCCGTGCATACAAAATCTATTGTTCTATAATTTTGTATGTTGAGTCAGTGTTTCATTTCGCAAAATGATTATCATTAGAATAGTCTACATGGACTTGGTGTTACACACACCATCAAAATTTCTAAACAATAAAAGTTAGGGATGATCGGAGGCAGAATAGATTTTCAATAATTCCATTCCTTGCTTCTCCCTTGATATTTTGTAGTTGTGTTTTATTTTTTGTTTTTCAGTCCTTTTCCGATAGGGTAAAGTCTTAATGTTAATGGTTGATTTTTAAAAAAATCGCCAAAAAAAAAAAAAAAAAAACAAATGGCAAATGAATCCTAGGTTCGGACGAATTTTCTCCTCATTTATTTGATTATTGGCAAAATCGAAGCACTAATAGTGACGGGTATGATCGTTGTCCATAAATCCTTCTTATGTAGTCCTTGGCTTGTACATATTTCTACTAATTTGTGGGCTAACTGGTTGGTGCTTTGCACTGTTAAGCGCGAGGTTTGAAGTTCGAATCCAATTCGAAAAACCCTGCCTGAGACACCGCAACTTTCCATACTCTGCGATCCCGGGCACGCTGCTTCCAGTTCTGCAGACCAAGCGCTCTGGCATCCGCGCTAGGTTGATTTTTAAAATGAAGGTTCGGTCTTCCTAGCCTAATAGAACCAGGGGGCTGGGAGTCGATGATCCTCTTGGCTGGAGCATTATTTTCCATTCGCGCCAATATAGTCGACGTGATTAACCTTTTTGTACTACATCCACATTAGGGTGGGTCGATTTTACATGGGAAAAAATAAAAGTTATTTGATCATATTGTAATATAGTAATATTATGTTGTGTATGGTCCAAACAAATAATAATTGTCAAAAAAAAGTGCAATTAATTAATGTCTTTAGCCCGCGCATGAGCTTTGAAGTTTCGGAGATTTTTGAAAAAACAACGTTTGGTTAAATTTAAATATTTTATTAAAAAAGATTAAATATTAATGGAAAATTTAAAAATAATTCATAAACAATTAACATAGAACACAAATTTGGTAATGGAAATCATAAATATGATGTAAACAAGAAATCTTTTTTTTTTATATTTTAGGCAAGAAATCGCGTTTACCCTCAAATCGAGGCATTAGTTTTCTGGATGCAAGTTTCACTTCTCTTGAATTTTGATCGCATAAGGTTATAGATTTTTTTTTGTATAATTCTTTATTCTCACAATTCAAAGTTATAACAAATTCATATAATTTATCTATCTTATGAGAATAGTAGTTAGTGACATTGGTATTCAGATGAATAGAGATAAATGTCACTTCAGATCAGATAAGAAATCAATGTGGGGCGAACAAGTTTATACGTATATTTAAATTCAATCTAATTCAGAACATATACATCAATATTTTTTTTTTTTTTTTTTTTTTTTTTTAATTGAGAAAACATTAAAATTAAAATTAAATTCGGTGCAAAAGGGAGAAGCAGAACCATGAAACCATTAACTCTCTTCAAGTAATGAAGCGCATTAAGGAATCAATTTCATTGTGATTCATATCAAGAAGCACAGTTGCACGTTAGCTACCTAATTTGTTATCTAGCTAACGCCATAACTAAGTAACTAACGTAGTTAAATTAGCTGCGCTAAAAATGCAATCGATTTGGTGGTTAGCTATCATAATGACAAGTAATTTTAGCTATATTAGCTATTAGTTGCAGGTTGTGTAACTAAGCACGTTAGGTTGCCAGAGTTAGTTGCGGATGACAACTAAAAGTTGGTTAGCTTTTTAGCTGTCTAGGTAATAACTAATAACTGAATCAAAATTTATTGTTTTGCTAAAATGGCGATAATTTATTGGGATTTATTATGCATATTGCGTTTAAAATAAAAATTGATTGAATGTCCCTTTTATTTTACATCAGGTTAGTTTACAAAGAGGTCCTTGGAGCCACAATAAAGGTCCTTTAAACCCGAAAAAATTGTATTTTCCCAAAATGTCTTTAGGAACAATACGCGATATCTGTGTTTAATGTTATTTGACTAAGAGGTCCTTGCAACAAACAAAAAAGGTCCTTGAAAATCGAAAAAGGGATATTATTCCAAAAATATCATTTGAGCCCACACGGTATATCTGTGTTCAGTGTCATTTGACTAAGAGGTCCTTGCAACAACAAAAAACGTCCTTAAAACTTGGAAAAAGGATATTTTTCCAAAATATTATTTGAATCCACACGGTATATCTGTGTTCAATGTTATTTGACACAGAGGTCCTTGCAACAACAAAAAAGGTCCTTAAAACTTGGAAAAAGGATATTTTTCCAAAATATCATTTGAATCCACACGGTATATCTGTGTTCAATGTTATTTGACTATAAGGTCCTTGCAACAAAAAAAAAAGTTCTTAAAACTTGAAAAAAGGGCATTTTTCCAAAATATCATTTGAATCCACACGGTATATCTGCGTTCAACGTTATTTGACTAAGAGTTCTTTGGAACAACAAGAAGGTCCTTAAAAGTCGAAAAAAGAATATTTTTCCAAAACGTCTTTAGCAACGGCACGGTATACATTAGTTCAATGTTATTTGAATAAGGGGTCCTAGAAACAACAAACATTTTGGAAAAATATCCTTTTTTCAAGTTTTAAGGACCTTTATTGTTGTTGCAAGGACCTCTTAGTCAAATAACATTGAACACAGATATAAGGCGCGGTTTTCTTGGAGTTTTTGAAAAAAAAAATCGGGTTTAAGGACCTTATTTGGTGCTCCAAGGACCTCTTGGTAAATAACCTTATGACAACTAAAAATGGCATTCTTCAATCGGCCATCGGTTACCTCTTACCTTCAACTGATGTACAACAAACTTCAAGCTATACAACCTCAATTGTTCAAAACTTATCGAAGACAAATCTACTTCCACACTATTTCCCCGTGTTTCGTAAGGACATAATAATCTCTAAAATTAAACATAATTAAAACTAGAAAATGTATAACGAAATAAAAGAATCGCTCCTGTTCCTGTAAGCCTTTTCGGATTAAATTGTTTGAAAAAAATTATTAGTTGCGTTCAATCGATAGCTAAAAAGCTAAAACTAAAGCTAATTATTGTTAGTTACACTCTGACAACTAATTTTTCACAACTAAACACGCTTAGTTACACTTCGCAACTAATAACTAATTTAGGTTCAAAATTTGTGGCAACTACAACTAAAATTATGGTTTAGTTATGTACGTGCAAAGAAACTACTGCTAATTTAGTTGTAGCTTTTTAGCTACTCGTATTAGCTAAGCTAACTTTTGTGCAACTCTGTCAAGAAGCCACACTTTAATTTTTTTTTTTAAATTTCGGAAGAGTTCTTATGATTCGTATATTCGTGGGAAGACTGTTAAATAGTTTGCATGGAAACAATAGAATAGAACTGTCTGTAGCTAGAGGTGCGAAAGGAGGGAATGCAGACGAGGGTTCCTGTGTTGCTTCTTAGGTGACGGGAGTCAGTGTTAGGGCTCTGCAGGTAGCCACCTCTTATGAACAAAATTTTAAGGACTTTAAAGTAGTAGAGATGCCTTACTGGCAGAATTCTCATTTTCCTAAATAGCTCCATAGAATGGGCTAAGCGAGTCGATTTGCATACCTTCGTAATGGCACTTTTTTCTAGCACAACTAGCTGTTGTAGTTTATTACGGTAAGCAGCTCCCCAACAGGTTATTCCGTACTGTAACCTAGAGTGGAAAAGTGCAAAGTAGATGGTATTTAAGATCTTTGTAGAGCATTATTTCCTTAGACGGTGGAAACACCGTAAAGACGAAAGCAGATATTGCTTCAACATTGCAATACGTTCGCTCCAATTCAGCTTATTGTCAATACTGACACCCAAGTACTTATAGTGCTCGACTATTTCAATTTTGAAGCAATCTACACTACAATCAGTATTAGCGTCATATAAACCGTTGCTGTTTTGTACATCGTTAGCACAGTTGGGCATGCTATGTCTACAACATCTGGGAGAATGAAAAACAATGTCGATATCCGGGGATTCTTGCACGGCAAGTCTGAAATGCATAAGCTTAGTCTTATTATTTACTACTAGCCTGTGTTCAGAAAACCAAATCCTAAGCAAATGAACATCGTGGTTAATGTCAGCAACTAAGTTTAGGGGATAAGATGAGCCATATGCAAAAGCTAGGTCGTCGGCGAATGCTTTAACTTCTCCTTAAAAGGGGAGCGCAAAAAGTGAGTTGACGTAAATCAGAAACAAAATTGGACCAAGGTCTGATCCTTGCGGAACACCTAGATTAATTTCTTTGGAACTACTGAGACTATGCCCAATTTTGACTTTTTGTACTCTACTCCTTAGATAAGATGCATACCAATGTAGTACAAATCCACGAAATCCCGCACTATGCAATTTCTCCAAGAGAATTCTATGCTCAACCATATCGAAGGCTTTCGTAATGTCTACAAATAACCCTGCACAGCATTTCTTAGTATTCTTAGTAAATGCTTCCGTAACTATTTTTACAGAACGTTCGACTGCCTGCGTGTGACATGGTAGCTTTAAAAAAATTTGATTATCGTCGCCCTGAGAACTTACATATAACATCGTTTATTTCTTGATAAGTGATGTGTCGAAGACTTGGTGGATCGTAAAACTTTTGCTGCCAATCTTTTATGTCAATATAGCTTTCAGCATCGAAGTTAATAAGCGGCACTTCAAACACACGAGGCTGCTTTCCTGTATGAAGTGAATTTCGTGCTTTTAGTATCCTTCTGGCAACAAGTTCCCTGACTGTTTTACTTTGATCAGACAACATCGACAGAAGCAAATTCTCTGGATGAGCAAAAAAGGCATTTCGTTGAATTACGGGATCTATTATAAGTTTCAACTCTGCTGGCAGATATCGAGAACTTTTAATTAACATCCACAAATTCTGGAGCGTATACTTCAACACAATATTCAGCTAATTGTTGTAAGTTATTTGATGGAGTTAAAGAAGAAATATAGAGCCGCAATATTCTATTAGCTTTTGTCAACCATCAGGCGTGGGATCTCTTTCCTGGTGACCTGTTAGCCGAATCATCAGAACATTGTCCACTTATTACTGACTTTGTTATTTCATACAGGTATTTGTGGTTGGTCGGTATTTGATCATCAAACTGAATTTGTGGCAGTTCACTTTGTATTTTTTCATAATTTCTTGTTCTTAATTTCTCGCTATTTTCTAATAATTTGCCAATTGGACCAGTGGTAACCCCATCTAATTCTTAACCTTGCTATACCCGCGCGTTCGTCTGTCAGACCACTAAGTTAAATTTTCGTAATTTTTTCAATAAAGGAGAATGCTATCGCAATGAGCTTACTGGTAGCTTCATGATTAGTCTCGTACTTCAATTCTGCATGGCGCGATCGCTTATGCCCAAATCGCGTGGGTCAGTACACGGCATCAATCGGTCGTTTCTTTTGGAACATGTAATTACGAAATACTCCGACTGCTGTTGTAAGACGTCTGTGGAAAATTAGTTTATATAACTTTTTGTCTAATGTTACGGTCTAACCTTAAGGTTTTTGATATATTTTTAGTTTGTTTTGAAAAATTAGGTTTTTATAAAATTTGCACTCTAGAAATATGTGTCCCAGGGACCGTGCTCGGGTATATGTGTTATTTGTTTGGCCCGGGTATAGGAAGGTTAAACAGATGTCTGAAAGGCAATTCTGTAAGGGACGCTGAAGACAACTCCCGCTTTTTCGCTCCGATAGAAGATTGTGTTTGTGTTGTGCTTTATACATTGATACAAGTACATTAGGTAACTGTCACATTTGTTACATTATATAGTTTTTGGCATTTTGTTTGGGCCAAGCTGCAAAAAATCTTAAAGCAATTGGGTGATGTGATTTTCTTTGGTTGACGAAGCTAATATTATATATTGGGATGGGACTAGAGAAATATGAATGTAGCGAATGATTGTCGCACTGAGGACAAAGTATAACAATCGCTATATTATATGATGGAAAAGGCTTAAAACAGCGTTTAACTACCACCTCAAAACCTTACAAAAGAGACATTTTATTTAAGAATAAGGACATTAAAGCTCTATGCCACTTAAAAGCAACACAATGATATACGTTTAGCTTCCAAGCGTATTGTTCTACTGTCTTAGGATGTCATTGCATTAAAATACTATTTTACACGTTCGTATCAAAATAAAGTCGCGATGCGCGGGCTCTTACACTGAAAATATTTAAATAATATTTTACGTGTGTGCAAATGAGATAAAAACACAACATAATGTCACTATTACAAATGGATTTGAGGAAAAAAAAAACCACCCACCCTACTGTATATATTTGAAAGCACATATTTTGTATTTTGTATTTTTTTTTATATTTGTATTTGTATTTATTTAACCTACGATTTTACAATCAACAGATTTTGAAGTTAATTTACAAATATTTTAAGATATAATAAATTACAAAAAATTCATTGGCCAATGACAGAAATTAACATATTTTTAATAGTATTTCTGGACAAAGATACATCTAATTCTGAACAGTACGTATTAAACATTTTGCTGCACAAAGAGATAGGCTCACGCTGACCATACAATGTGTTATGTCGAGCTACAAATAACAGCGGCCTCGGTCCTGAGTCTTTAAGACCGAGGCCACTGTTATACATACAAATACAAACGATTAAGTAGATTCTCACTATCGACCGTTGCACATAGAAGATCACGAACTAACATTAGTTGATACACTTTTCTCCTAGATTCAAGAGTTTGCATTTCAAGTAAAAGACACCTCAAATGATAGGAATGATGCACCTCAATTTCGTTATTAGGAAATAATTGTCTGAGGGCAAATCTTAAGAATTTCTTTTGAACTCTTTCAATCCTTTGAACATTCAGAACAGTTCTAGATCCCCAGACGACACAGGCTGCAAAATAAAGCCTTAAGAGTGTAAGGATCCTTGAAATCTGAGGAGTTCCTTTTTAAAAATCCTAATAGTGAATTCGCTTTAGAAACAATGTAATTAATGCGTAAGTGAAACGTTAATTTGACATAAAAAATAACACCGAGATCCCTGAAATCTTCAGGTATTCTTATTTGAATATTATTTATTGAATAACGTGGAATAATATTTTGAAGCTTTCTGTTAAAATTCATGCAAGCACACTTGTCAACATTTAAGAGTTAGTCATTTGACCTGCACCATTCACTGAAAGAATTTATGTCATTTTGTAGCAGCAATTTATTGTTGAAATTTTTGCACAAAATTTTATATCATCGGCATACATAAAGCTATAGCATTGCTTTAATATATTCGGCAGATCATTTACAAAAAGTAGGAATAAAGATGGGCCAAGATGACTTCCTTCCGGAACACCAGAGGTAACTTGGATTTCTTTAGAGAAAAAGTCTCCTATAGTAACATATTGCGTCCTACCATATAAATATGTTTTAAACCAATGCAGTAATGGACCATAAAAACCGTATGCCTTCAGTTTTCCAAGCAGAATCGTCAAGTTTACTCTACTAAATGCTTTCACGAAATCAGTATAAATCACATGTACTTGTTTACGGTTCTCTAAGGACTCAATACAGAAGCTTGTGAATTCTAGTAAATTAGAGGAGGTTGATCTACTCTTCCAGAAACCATGTTGATATTTACTGCCAAACTATTTAATTGAAAAATTGAATTTATCTTTAACAAGACTATCTAAAAGATTGGGAATAACCGAAAGTTTAGTAATTGGTCTATAATTAGATATAAGATGCCTAGAGCCAGATTTAAAAATTGGTTCAATGGTAGATATTTTCCATTCTTCTATAAAAAAATCCGTTAGAGAGCGATTGATTAAACAATTCTAATAAGGGAAAACAGAGTGAACTGGCACAATGACGTAGAACAATAGGGACAAATCCCAGGATATCCGGTTTTCTTTTGGGATTCAAGCTAAATAGGGCAACTTCAACATCACTAACAGAAAATAAAAAACAGGAACAATCAACCATAGATGGAAGAGATTTTACGTAGTTGAAATCGATTGAGGATGAGGATTTCGAATTATAAATACTTTGAAAATATTCACCAAACATACGAGTATCAGCAATATTCTTAGGATCACTAGAATTTCTGTTACCAAGGCGCATCAACGTTGGAAAACCAGTACTGTTTCTTTTTGTGTTGATAAATTTCCAAAAATACACTCGACTGTTTTTAAGGTTACTTTCCACCGACCGCATACATATAATTACAATAAAGAAATTTAGACAGGAAAACAAACTCTTTTCTAAGACGCGAGAAAAGTGCATAATCATCAATAGAGTGTGATTTCTTATACTTCTTATGTGCAATATTTTTGGCATTTTTTAATTTAATTAATCTCGTATTATACCAGGCAGGGTGAGAAATTATCTTTTTGCGATGCATTGGTACACAATCATTTAGGACATCAATAAAAATATCTTTCAACAGAGAGAATTTTTTAGATATATTTTTGTTCAGAAATTCGTTTGACCAAATAATATTTTTAAAACAATCGTTCATAGAAGAAAGGCTATTTGAGTCGAATTTATGTACGGTTGTTGAATTATTGAATTTACAAAAATTATTGAAATTGTAACTTTGAATACAAATCATTATTGACTTATGGTGAATAGAATTAGATAATAAAGGACAACATTCCATGATGGATGAATTTAAACCATCAGAAATAAAAACTAAGTCTAATAATCTGAGAACTGCCCTTCCCCGGCGGCGACGGAAAAGAGATGCAGGTCGGCAGAGGTTACCCCAACCGAAACCAGCCAGCTGACTGAAACCAACGCTGCCTCCGCTTCCAATAGCTCGAACAGGAACAAACGGAGGAAGAAGACCTCAAGCACTCCTGTCGGTGGAACTGCGCGCGCACCTTCTGCGTGCCCTTCCACTAGTATGACTGATGTATTTCCAATGATTGGATTTACTCAGATTAACCTTCAACACTCCAAGGCTGCTACTGCACTCATCAGTAAGAAGCTTTCTGTGTTGAATACAAAAGCCCACATAATATCCATACAGGAGCCATGGGTGTGGAAAAATCGCATCTGTGGCCTTGGAGGTGTCCGTGGCACTACGATACTCTGTGACGAGCGGTCCGAGAGACCAAGGGCTTGTCTTGCTGTGTCGAACCTTTTCTCAGCGACTAAGCTTGGACAATTTTGTGGCCAAGATTTGGTTGCTGCAGCCATTAGCTACCAAACGAATGGAAATTGGAAGACCTTCATCGTGGCGTCAGCTTATCTCCCCTATGATTCGGTAGTGCCTCCACCACCGAGGGCAATTGCTGAACTCATTGACTATTGCGACACCAGGAAGATGGGCCTAGTTATATGCTGTGATGCCAATGCTCAAAACACTGTTTGGGGCAGCAGCAAATGCAACATGCGAGGAAACCATCTCCTGGATTTCATTCTATCATCTGATCTTACTATCAACAATGTTGGCTCGCAACCAACTTTTGTGACGTCAAGAAGACAGGAAGTGATCGACCTAACTTTATCAAATAGATACTTTAAGGCGGTTACTAACTGGAGGGTCTCTTCGGAGGTGTCCCTCTCAGACCATAGATATATCGAATTCCAAATCGAATGCGAAGCCATAACTTTGCAGGAGAGGAGGAATCCGAGAAAAACCAACTGGATACGCTTCAGGGAGGAATTAGGGAAAACTCTCAAAACTCCAACCAAACTCAGGACGAGACAAAAGGTAGAGGAAGCTGTTCAAGACCTGAATAGTGCCATTACTAGCTGTTTTGAACTGACGTGCCCAGTAAGCAAACCCCCTGGCAGAACACCGGTTCCCTGGTGGAGCTCGGAACTGCAAAGAATTCGTAGAGAAGCTAGAAAGCTTCTAAATAGGTCACTCAAGACTGATTTGGAGACAGACTGGAATCTCTACCGATCGAAGCAGAAGGAATATAAGAGGCTAATTCGGGTATCGAAAAGTGCTTCTTATAAGAATTTCTGCGAAAAGATTGAAAACCTGGGTGAAACTAGTAGGTTGGTTAAAGTTCTGAAAAAGGGCAAACCAGCCAAACTGGACTCACTTAGAAAACTTGATGGCACCTTCACTGAGACGAAAGCGGAAACTCTTAGTTATCTGCTGGAGTCTCACTTTCCGGGTAACCAGATTACAATTGGTTCACAACCAGCCCCGATTACCGAGACTATAAGTGAGCCAAGACAAACAACTCGGCGTAGCTGGTATATTGCGAAGGCCGTGGTGACGGACGAGGCCATTAAATACGCATTTGCGTCTTTTGACGGCTTCAAGTCGCCTGGTACGGACGGAATATACCCAGCCATGCTGCAACAATGTACAAACCAGCTGCTACCGACTATGAAGAAAATCTTCACCGCTGTCCTAGCACTGGCATACATTCCAACACCCTGGCGTACAGTTAGAGTGGCATTCATACCAAAAATTGGCAGAAGTGACTACTCGCTCGCCAAGAGCTTCAGACCAATCAGTCTGACTTCTTTCTTGCTGAAAAGCTTGGAAAGGCTGGTCGAGCTTCACGTGCGCAAAGGTGCTTTGCGATTGCACCCACTATCTCCGATGCAACATGCCTATCAACGCGGAAAATCCTGCGAGACTGCGCTCCAAAATCTAGTTGGTAGAATTGAAGGCGCGCTTGACAGAAAAGAATACGCGATGGGCATTTTCATCGATATTGAGGGTGCTTTTGACAATGCGACTTTTGATAGCATGTGCAGCTCCGCCAGACAACACGGAGTAGACGAACCATTGGTGTTGTGGATTAAAGCAATGCTAATGAATAGAACGTTGGTTGCGGATGCGGATTGTGGCCGCTATGTTATGGCGGGGGTAAACAGAGGCTGCCCGCAAGGCGGCGTCATGTCTCCACTGCTGTGGTGTATGCTGGTCGACTCTCTGTTGAACGCACTCAACAGTTCTAATATTTACGCTCAGGCGTACGCGGATGATGTTGCCGTGCTTTCTGTTGGATCATGCCTAGCGACTGTATGCGCCAAGGCGCAGGCGGCCCTTGACGTGATCGACGAATGGTGCACTAGGAATGGGCTCTCGGTTAATCCTCTTAAAACTGAGGTTGTTCTCTTTACGAGAAGGAGGAAGCTGGTCGGGTTGACTCAGCCAGTGCTAAAAGGCGTCACAATCCAACTCTCCAATGAAGCAAAGTATCTGGGAGTCATCCTGGATAGCAAACTTCTTTGGTCCAAACATGTTGAGCTGAAGACTGCCAAGGCGCTGTCTATTTTCTGGCAGTGCAAAGGCATTTTCGGCAAGACATGGGGCTTATCACCGAAAAGAGTCCTATGGATTTATACGGCTATGATAAGACCATTTATAGCATACGCATCGGTTGTTTGGTGGAATAAGCTTTCACGTAAATACGTCACTGCTGCTTTTGCCAAACTCCAAAGGCAGGTATGTCTCGGCTGCACGGGGGCCTTCCCCAGCACGCCTGGCTCCGGCCTAGATGCACTATTGAACCTTCCGCCCCTTGATGTTTACATCATGGGCTGTACAATCAAGGCTATCTCACGTCTTACAAGAGGTGGCTTTTGGTATAACTCGCACTGGAGTTTTGATGAACTTGCGCAACGGTTGTCCTTCGACTCCTGTCTTATGGATATGCCGTCTGATGCGATGACACCGGAACTTCGGCTAAAGCGCAAATACGAGGTCGACTTTCCTCGCGTCCAGGACTGGCTCTGGCCGGACTCTGAACCTGGAAGGGAATGCAGTCGAATCTTTACGGATGGCTCCAAAACCGATCAAGGATCTGGTGCTGGTGTCTTCGTGGAGAGCGATAGCGTTAGACTTTTCTTTCCGTTAGGCAAACATGCGTCAGTCTTCCAAACAGAGACTTATGCTATCCTAATGGCCATGGACTATGTTACGAGGAACAGGTGGAGGGGGCGAAGTATCTGCGTCTGTAGCGACAGTCAGGCTGCGCTTAAGGCCTTACTCAAACCCTTAACTACCTCCAAAATAGTACGTGAATGCAAGATATCTCTGAATTCGGTCGGAAGGCTGAATTCACTTAAACTTGTCTGGGTCCCGGGTCATAACGGGATCACGGGAAATGAGATCTCCGATGAACTTGCTAGACAAGGCTCAGAGGGGGACCTCTCAGGACCTGAACCAGCGATCTGTCTGCCTGCGTCCTCGGTCAGGGCTTCCATTGACGGTTGGGTTTCCTATGAACACAATCGCCGTTGGCATGACTCTCCAGGGTGCAGACAGACTAAGCAAATGCTCCCCGACGTCTGTGGGAAATCCGCGGCATTCTTGTTGTCTCTCAACAGAAAAGACTGCAGACAGACTACTGGCGTTCTTACGGGACACTACGTTTTTGCCAAGCACCTTAAGGTGCTAGGCCTAAGCGACACCACCAACTGCGAAGCCTGTGGAGAAAGCGACGACACTGCGGAACATTTCCTCTGTGATTGTCCTGCTTTTGCTCGTATCAGGTGGCAGGTATTTGGTGCGGATATGGTGAGTGCTGTAAACCTAAGCTCCTTATCATTGAAGCGCCTTCTCGTTTTTCTTAGAAAAACGAGTAAATTCCCACAGTAAAATGTGGTGTGTCTGCCTGGCAGTACAATGGACCAGTATTGAGTCTGAGTGCTCCAGTGCAGAAAGTTTCACACATCCCGACAAAAAAAAAAAAAAAAAAAAAAAAAAGTCTAATAATCTATTTAAAGAATTAGTGACATAATTTATTTGAGTTAAATTATTTGATAATAGAGAATTAATCAATAACACCTCAGTCTCAGAGGAAAGAAAAACTGACATTAAACAGGAATCATTACTATGTGACCAACTAATATCACCAGAAATAAAATCACCAACAAACACAAATATTATTATTTATATATTATGTCAATGCGGTAACCTTGTCAATATTCTCCAAATGCTTCTTGTAGACAGATAATGAGCTTTAAGGTGGAATATAGCTCAGGAATATCAGCATACCTGCACCACCAGCATCCACACGTACACATAACTGATTGTGTATATAAGATGTCTCTAAAGTGGCAATGTCTTACTACAAATATCATTGTGTCATAGAATAATGCAACATTCAATTTTATTTTTATTTTTATTAGGTAAAAATATATAAATAAAAAAAATGAAAATCTTTCTTTACAAAACCAAAAAAATATTGAGATCTCATTTTCAGACTAATAAATTATTATTTCGGACTTTTAAAAAACAGCTTTTTGTAATAATTATTATAATACTAGCTGTCCCGTGCTCGCCTTGCTTCGCCAGTCTGCCACTTCTCAAATTTAAAACAAAATACTTGCTGATAAGAACTGATAAAGAAAACGTCGAGAGTGTCCCTATTCATTATATTGATATACTCTGAGTGTGACTCCCTCTCAATCTCATTTAAATTTCATAGCCTATCTTTCTCAATCCCATCGCCATGCGCCATAAAAAAAAGAAAGAAAAAGCACATTGCACAAAAGGTACAGGTAGAAAAACAAATTTGTGCCGCACACACACACAAATTTTCTTCCAGTGAACGCTGGGAAAATCCAACGATCTAGCTTCAATCGAACATATTACTTTTTGGAATTGTATAAAATTTATAGTTTAATGCTTATTGTTCAACTTCAGGATAACCTACAAAGATGATTTATATCTTAAAATCTTTGTACATATAATTGAACTTTATATTAAAAAAAAATCCTATTTCATTTGGATGAGTCATTGCAAAGCAAGGAGCTGGAAAGCATTCGAGAGTTACAACTTTTCTTAGATATCAGCTTAGATCTCCGTTTCTGGACAGCGGATGAAGCATTTTCCCGCGGTAAAAAGTAGCCTATGTCCATTCTCAGGCTCCGGACTATCTGTGTACCAAATTTCATTTAAATCGGTTCAGTAGTTTTGGCGTTAAATTGAGACAGACAGACAGACAGACAGAGTTACTTTCGCATTTATAATATTAGTATGGAGGAACGTTAGTAAAAAAAAAATATTCATCTTGGTTCCCAAGGCAATTAGGCCAAGCGCTCTTCTTGTGCTCTCCACATAACCTACGTCACTTCGACGTATACGATATTTTTCGGCAGGCGTATTTTTATAAAAGTAGTGTACTTACCTGAGCGGCACGTGTGTCTCCTGTGAGCTACTTAGGTCAACTGAGTTGGCAGGAGTGGCGAGGGCAGTGACGCCATATATGCACAAATGAAATTGAAAAATTGACTACGTCGATTCGACGTAGGTTATTTATCTAGGGTTAAAGGGTTAAAGTAAGAAGCGATCCGAAATTAGAATAGATAAAGTAAGTTAGGCTAGGTAGGCTTAGTGCCACACTCAGGTCAATACTGACATTGTGATGCCCATCTGGGGAGGAGGGTTGATCCTTACTCATTTTTAACCCTGTCTAGAAAAACTGAGATTAATTGCTCACTGTGTTTTTCGATACAAACCATGGATTCGGTGAAGTTCATTATCCTGTCTATCGGTATGCTGAAGAGCTCGTCTGGGTCATGGAAGAAATGTCTCCGCAGGAATCTGTACCTGATGTGTTGGAGACCCGGGCAGTGACATAGGAAGTAGGTTGTATTCTCTAGAGCTTCCTCATCGCCACAGCATCTACAGAGTTCTTCTTCCGTCAAGCGCAATTTCTTCATGTGATACCGCAGAGGATTGTGCGCCGTTAATATTCCTACGAGGGTGGATAGTGATTTCCTATCCTTTTTCCTGATACTCTCTGTTCTCGCTCCATTGAAGGTTGGCCATAGCACTCTTGCGCTTTGGCAAGTATCTAATGCCGTCCATCTAAAGTTCGCCTCTCTTATTGCCTTTCTCCCTGCTTCAAGCCTGAGTGTGCAAGGCGGGATGAGTACAGAGGAATCAGCTTGTTCTGACACAGCTGCCGAATCTTTTCTTACTAATTCATCCGCTTTCTCGTTGCCCAGAATGCCTTCATGTCCCGGAACCCAGCAGAGCGATACCTTATGCTGAGTATGAAGAACCTTGAGTTCTTCGCGACAGCATTTTATTACAGTTGCAGTTAAGGCTTTAATTGCTGCCTGGCTGTCGATAAAGGAGGCAATACCATCGGGTGGTATTGCCCTTACCACAGACTCACGGGCTGCTGTTGTCACTGCCTGGACCTCTGTTTGTAAGACGCTGCTGTAGTCGGGGAGGCGTACCGATTTTGATATGCCCAGCGGTGCGGAAAAGACGCCTGACCCCACCCCCGTTTCCATTTTTGAACCGTTCGTAAATACGGCTATGGCTTGCGCGCTGGGGACGAGTCCGTTTCTAAATTCTTCCCTACTGGGATAGGCACTGGAGAAAGGTCTTATGAAATCTAAGTATGGCGTGATGTAGTCCATAGTTGGTACATGGCCAAAGTATTTCTGCAGGATCGTCGAATGACCCATTTCGTTTGGTTTTCAGTTCACTGTTTGGCAAATTCTCATGGCACTAATGGCTGCGGTTGGAGTTGTCCTCATCGCACTGGTTGTGCCGATGCACACTAGTCTCTGAACTTTCGTAAGAGCCTTTAGATAGGCGGCTTTATTGTTTGCCTGCCACCATACGAGACTGTCATAGGTCAGTATAGGTCTTACTATTGCCGTGTACATCTACAGTTTAGTTTTGGAAGATGGTCCCAGGTTTTTCCAAAAATGTTGCTGCAGGAGTAAAAGGCTATTATGGCTTTTTTGATTCTCTCATTGGTATTCATTTTCCAATTTAGTTTTTTGTCTACTATGAGTCCCAGGTACTTCGCACTGTCAGAAATTCTGAGAAGCCAACAGAAGATGTGACAAACTGTGGTATTTTCCTTTTATATATTTGTGAAAATTACCAGTTCGGTTTTCTGGAGATTTACCATTAGGCCGCAGTTCCTGGCCCAGGTGTCGAGGGTTTTGAGAGCACATTCAATTTGTTCGGTGGGTATTGGCAGAAATTCACCTGTTGACAACAGCACAACGTCATCGGCATAAGCCGTTGTTCTAACGCCACTGTTCTTGAGCTGCATAAGCACCTCATTCAAAGCAATTACCCAAAGCAGCGGGGATATAATCCCTCCTTGAGGAGTCCCTATAGAGGCGTAAGCTTCTAGCCTAGAGCCCCCAAGTTCCACTATAATGTGCCTTTCTTCGATTATGCTGACAATCCAGTTGATAATCGAATAGCATTCTGCTAAGTAAAAGTCAGTAATGTTTAGGAATGTGAAGGACATCTATCTATTGTATTGTATTGTATGTGCAGTGGGGTCATCAGTAGATGACAAGCACTTAGACCTATTGGTCCATTGTACGTCAGCATAGCTGCCCGCTCGCTGGTTATTGGTGATTAGTAAGATTCAGTGAGGGAGAACCTGCCAGTAGCCTTGGCAAAGCGAAGAATATTTGCAAGTTCAATTTCCGCCATCTCATCTTCGTTAACGAATTGTTTGCCTATAGTGGTGAGCCTGGTTCTGGCGAAAGCCGGACATTCACAGATGAAGTGAGATGCCGTTTCATCCGCCTCCATGCAGCACTCACATAGGCCCGAGCTTCTAATGTGAATGGTTTTGAGGTGCTCGTTAAGAGGACTGAAACCGGTGACGAGACCAATCAAGGATCTCAAGTCTTTCCTGTTTAGTCCAAGCAAAAACTTAGCTCTGCTGATTTTTGGACCGTCCACTAGCTTCTTCGAATACCTGCATGAGACCAGGTCATGCCAGTATTCGGAATGTTGTTGGCGTAGAGCCGAATCCATTTCACGTTTGTGGACGGATGAACAGCATCCTATGGATGGTTGTGGCCCAATTAAGGCTGTTAGAGAGCCCTTCCTGGCCAGAGCATCCGCTCTTTCATTACCCTCGATACCTGTGTGCCCAGGAACCCAGGCAAGTGATACCGAGTTATATCTTCCCAGACGGTCAAGCCTAACCATGGTTTCCTCAACTATTTTTGAATTGAGAGAGCCAGCCGAACAGGCTTTGATAGCGGCTTGGCTATCTGAGCAGATGTATAAGGTTTTACCCTTAATCCTTCTCCTTAACAGGATATTGGCGGCAGTGGCAATCGCAAAGATTTCTGCCTGAAAAACAGTTGTTTGTCTACCCAAGGCTGCAGATAGATTTATCCGACAGTCTCTAGAGTAGACCCCGGCTCCGGAGATACCGTCAATAAGTGAGCCATCAGTATAGACGATGACATCACCCGGCCTAAAGCCATTCCACCCCTCACTGCTCCATTCCTGCCGTTCAGGAAGGATGACCTGAAAACGGCGCTCAAAGACTTGCTTCATGCACACAGTGTCAAGTGCTCCTCCCCGATGGCCAGGTAGGCTGTCATAGAGAGCTCTGTACCTAGCACCTCTGGCCCCATCGCCGAGATTGACCTGCCGTCCAAGTACTACACACATGCGGTATAGTGATTTTCTGGCCTCACTTTCAGCAAGGAACTGCAAGGGAGGTAAACAGAGCAACACTTCCATAGCAGCAGTGTGAGTTCCTCTCATCGCACCTGTAATGCATAAGCACGCAAGGTGCTGTAGCTTCGACAGTTGACGTTTGAGGATGTGAGCTCTAGCCCACCATACAATCGCACCATACATGAGGTATGGCCTAACAATGCACGTGTAAATCCAGTGAACCAGCCTGGGACTAAGTCCCCAGGTTCTGCTGAACATCCTACGGCACTGCCAGAGAATGTTAGTTGCCTTCGAAATCCTAGCAACCAAATGTTCAGAAAAGTTAAGCTTTGGATCTAGAACAATACCCAAATACTTAACCTTGCTTGATAGCTTTAGTTGAGTGCCCTGGAAGTAAGGCCACCTCACTTCTACTCGTGAACAGAATCATCTCAGTCTTCGCGGGGTTGACTGACAGAGCTTGCTCGCGGCACCAACTCCCAACACTATTGAGCGCTGTTTCCATCCGCTCACAAAGAGTTGGTAAACTCCTGCCGCTGACAATAATGCACACATCGTCAGCGTACCCAATAACAGGGTGACCTTCCCCATTAAGTCTTCTCAACAAGGAGTCGACCAACAGTTTCCACAATGTAGTGGAAAGTGCACCGCCCTGCGCAAAGCCTTTGACAGCGCGCACAGTTCTGACACAGCCGCCAACAGCAGCTGTACCTTCTCTGCTCCTAAGCATTTCCAGGATCCATTCCACAGTTGTAGAATCGACGCCCTTCAGTGTTAAGGCAAACTCAACTCTGCAAAAGTTGGGATTGTCAAAGGCACCCTCAATATCCATGAAGACAGCAAGAGCATAGTTCTTGCGGTCGAGCGCCCTACGCACTCTGGCCGTCAGATCCGTTAATGCCGTCTCAGTGGACTTGCCTTTTTGATAGGCGTGTTGGCTATCATGAATACCCAGCGAAGCTGGAATACTCTTAAGCCGTACGTCAATCAGTTTTTCAAGGCCCTTTAGCAGAAATGATGAAAGGCTAATAGTCCTGAAGCTTTTGGGAAGATCATAGGCGGCCTTTCCCGGTTTGGGAATGAAAACCGCCCTAGCTCTTCTCCAGGCTAAAGGAATATGTCGCAGAGCAACGCTAGCTCTGTAGATTCTAGTTAGCAGTGTGAGCAAAATCTCGATACCCTTTTGCAAGAGTATGGGGTATATACCATCAGGTCCAGGAGCTTTGAAAGGAGAAAAGGACAGGATAATAGCTCTCGCCCTCTCTCTCGTAACAATGCTCGCTGCGACCCGCCACTGCTCAGTGGTAGTTCTGCCTTTGTTTGGCCACACGCAACTATCCACGGCTTTGCAGCCAGCAAAGTGGGTGTCCATTAGCAGTTGAAGTGCCTCCTCATTGGAGTTGGTCGAGGTGCCATCAGGCTTCCGAAGGACGTCAAGCCTGGCTCCCGGATCAGCTGAGAGGACTCTCTGCAATCTCGAAACCGCGCTAACATCCTTCAGTTCTCCGCAGAACCTCTGCCAAGATACCTTCTTAGCGCTCTTAATTTGCCTCTTGTACTTCTTCTGCGCATCCGCATGAGAAGACCAATCGGCTGCCAGGTTAGACTTCCTGGCCCTGTTAAACAGCCTCCCCACTCTTTTCCTGAGAAGGGATAGCTTAGCGTTCCACCATCGGGTCGGTTTCGCACCGCCAACCTCCTTCTCCGGGCAAGCAGTATGAAAGGCCGTAATAATACCGCTGTGTAGCGTGTCGGTCGCCTTATCCAAGTCGTCGCTACTAAGGATCCTGAACGACGACAAACTATATGTTGCGGATAAGCTGTTCACATGGGACTTATCAAAAGGATTACAAAGTGGCAGCGAGGATGGAACGAAGCTAATTCATTAAATATTTGGTGAAATTCCCGCACATTTAACAACTTTGAAGAGTAATTTACAAATCCAAAACATAAACAATGCGTACGAACTGTCAACGTCATCTGAAGCTGTCATCACCAGAAATCAGAAATTCGCTAAAGGTGCAAACACAAGGAAAGTTGTAGGCAATTCGAGTGTACATAAAAGCGACCGTTTACACGAGCAGCGCAATTGAGGTGAACCCGTCTACCGGATCAATGTTGAATTAAGTAAATTAAAAATCTTAAGTTATAACATAGCAGGCTTAAAAAATAAATTATTATATATGGATTTTTTTAATTATGTTAATGAATTTGATTTATTTCTATTATTTGAAACACATATAATAGATTATGAAGAGGATAGATATAAGACCTTTTTTAAGAACTACGAACTGAAATGCATACCTGCGGTGAAACCGAATCTATTTGGAAGAGCAAGTGGAGGAGAACTTTTTGGGTATCGTAAACAGATGGAGGGTGTTGTCGTTGAATTTAAGAGGATAGATGAAGCACAGGTGATTGAACTGAAAATTGATGGCACCATTTTCCACATAGTGCCAATATATCTTAACGGTAAACAATGGATGTGTGATTTTAACAAGCTTAGTGACTTAGTAAATAATGTAGGGTCAGCAGATCTAATGCTAATTGGGGATTTTAATGGAAGAATAGGTCTGTCACAAAATAACTTTGCAAGTGGCTACCCAGAATGCATTTATCCAAACCGTAGATCGAAAGACGAAATCGAAGACACAAAAGGCGTTAAAATCTTAGAACTAGCGGATGCTTGGGACTGCGCAATTCTAAATGGAAGCTGTGAAGGAGACTCAAAAGGGGAATATACTTTTTTGCGCGGAACAGCTTGTTCGGTAATAGATTACTGCCTTATATCTAAAAATTGGTGCTATCGCATCAGTGACTTCCGCGTGGGGATAAAAACGTTTTCGGATCATATGCCTTTAGAGATTTCTTTCAAGATTTCCGCCAGCCCCAACACTGAAAGCAATTCTCAACTAAACTAAAACTTCTGCCGAAGTTAGCGTGGAAAGACAGTTTTCGGGAAACTTATAAAACAAACCTTAATAGAGAGCTCGTTAAATTGGAAACCATGAATATTTCGCCGGATATCGATACCCTAACGGAAATAGTAAAAAAAGCCGCCTCACAAAGCCCGTCAGCAGGACCCAAGAGAAAAATTAGCAAACAAAAATGGTTCGATAATGAATGCATGCGAGCTAGAGTAACGTCCTTTGCTTTTCTCAAGTTATTAAGATTAAACAATACGAACTCATTCAAAATCCTCTACGCGGCTGCAAACAAACATTTTAAAACTCTTTGCCATACAAAAAAGATAGAATTTGAGCAGCAAAATATTGCCCTAATAAATGGATCTAGATCTTCTGCCGAATTCTGGAAAGGCGGTCAAAATTATTAATGGAAAAACAAATGCCATTGCTCCAGGACTACATGCCGGCCAGTTAAAAGACCATTTTGCAAACCTTCTCAACGCAGAGCTAAAATCACCTCCCTTTCAATATGCGCCCCCTATGAATGTAGACGAACTCCTTGATGCACCGATTACAGAAGCCGAAGTCAAAGCTGTCATTGACAACTCTAAGAAGAACAAAGCTCCAGCAAATGATCGTATCCCCTTTGAATACTATAAAAATTGTACACCGGAATTCCTATCAGCGCTAACAAGTGAATTTAATCGAATATTTGAAACTGCAGATGCCCCAGAATGTTTCCAGAAGGCGATAATATTCCCACTACAGCTTTTGATCTTGTTAGCCGAAGTGCACTCTTCTATAAACTGTCTCAGTTGGGTATCTCTACAAAATTTCTTAAGACCATTAAAAAAATGTATGCCGAAACAAGTGCAGCAGTCTGGGATGGAAAGGATTTCTCAGAATGGTTTAAAACACAGACTGGTGTAAAGCAAGGATGTCCTCTTAGTGCCTTATTGTTTTCTCTATTTATAAACGACATAGAAAAAGATTTGCCTGGTGGAGTACGAATTGCTAATACCGTGGTCAATGTCTTGTTATATGCCTATGATCTTGTTCTACTCTCTGAATCTCCTGAAAATCTCCAATTGATGATAAATCGTCTAGCCAGTTACTGCAAAAAATGGGGACTAACCATCAACACCGAAAAATCTAAAATTATGGTCTTTTCCCGTTCACCACGAGTGCAAAGTGGAAATAGATGGTTTTATAATGGAAGCCGATTAGAGATTGTGAAGGAACTCAAATATTTAGGAGTGAAACTGAACCCAACCCTAGAATTTGGTAAACATCTAACGGATAAAGCCAAGTCTTCCCAAAGCTTAGTGAATCTATCATGGAAAAATGTTTTTGCAAACAAGCGGATTCTCCTCTCAACGAAATACAGAATATTTGATTCAGTTGTTAAATCAACTCTTTGTTACGCCTCTCAAGTTTGGGGATCAGACGAGTACGAAGTAATCGAGAAAGTCCACAGGAACTTCTTGAAAAAATTATTCAACTTACCAATGAAATCGCCGAACTACACAATCTATTTGGAAACGGGTCTTCCAATGCTTTTTACAAGCACTCTCAAATCGCAAGCGGATTACATCATTAAAATAGGTTCGTATCCAGACTCCCGAATAACCAAAAAAAATGCTATCTTATGAATTAAGAAACAAGGACTGGTGGGCGTTAAGATGGTTAAGAATTGGAAACGCGTGTGCCCATGGTTCACCGCTGAGGTTCATGATGCTATTAAAACTCGAAGGAGACTGTATGCCAAATGGAAACTAAGGCCTACTACTCAAAGATGGGAGGCATTTAGTAGAGCCAGGAATTACTCTTCATTTATAACTAGGAGAGCTAAGAAAAGATACTTCCTGTCCAAATTAAGTGCTGACCGTCCGCCAAAGGAACTCTGGAGTAATTTACGCTCTATTGGGCTTGGTAAAAATAATGTTTTAATAAGAATTCCTGATATAGATGAACTTAACAACTCATTTCTTTCTTGCCCAAGTACCAACTCTTGTTTTATTCCTGACAGCAACCTTTTGCTCAGTTCATCTCGGTGTTTGGACTTTGAAGTTGTCTCAGAAGCTGATGTTATACTTCATATTAAAGAGCTCAATTCGAACGCAATCGGGGAGGATGGATTACATCTACGCTTCTTAAAAATGATACTTCCTCATATTGCAAGTTGTATCACACACTTGTTTAATTTTTGCATTATGTCTTCCACTTTCCCTGATTGCTGGAAACAAGCTAAGGTCATTCCGGTGCCAAAAAAAAAAAATCCCTTATCGACCTCTGACTATCGTCCTATTAGCATCTTACCATGCCTATCAAAGATTTTCGAAAAAATTCTTGCCAAGCAGATTTCAAGCCACCTTAATCACTTTAATTTATTATCTCCGGTGCAGTCCGGTTTCCGAGTACAGCATAGCTGTTCTTCGGCTATGATTAAGGTTCTTGACGATATCAGAGTTGAGTATGATAAGGGATATCTTACACTGCTGTGCTTACTTGACTTTTCAAAGGCCTTTGACACGATAAGTCATGACATTTTATGCATGAAATTAAAGCTTTACTTTGGGTTGAGTGCATACTCAGTGCAGCTTATAAGGAGCTATCTTACGAATCGTTCTCAAAAGGTTTTTGCTGAACAAAAATATTCACGTCCTAAAATTTTACTTGCCGGGGTACCCCAGGGTTCGATTCTTGGCCCTATCCTGTTCTGTCTTTATATTAATGACCTACCACAAGTCTGCCGCAATGCATCTATACATCTTTATGCTGATGATGCACAGATATATTTCTCTCGACCAATAGGTTTGGTGGAAGATCTCGCGGATAGATTCAATTCTGATATGTCTTCAATAGTTAATTGGTCTCTTAATAACGGTCTGATTTTAAATCCGGTAAAAACTCAATTAATTTTGATTTCAAATAAGCTGTATGATACTGGAGAAATACCGCCTATTTATCTGAATTCCAGCAGACTTAAGTTTTCGGATACAGTTATAAACCTTGGTTACAAATTAAATAGATCCCTTTCTGCTATTGATCATGCAAATTTTATTGTTACGCGTATTTATGCAGGATTACGTAAGCTATGGCTGTTTTCTAGTCTTACACCTGTAGAGACTAGACTCAGGTTAATTAAGTCCTTGCTTGTGCCAATCTTTGATTATGCCATAGTTATATACCCTAAATTAGATTCTCAATCTCAGCATAAACTTCTTGTTGCTTTTAATAATATGGTTCGATATGTTTTTGGAATTAGAAGATATGACCATGTATCTGTCTACCACAAACACGTCCTTGGTTGTTCATTTAAAGATTTTTGAAATATTAGGTGCTGTGTATTCATGCACAAAATAATCCAAACTCGTTCACCACAATATCTATTCCAGAAACTTCAATTTGTCCAGTCACTGCGTACATTTAACCTCATAACGCCCTCTTCAAATTATTTAAATACTTCTCGCCTCTTTCTTGTCCACGCTACCAGACTTTGGAACTCTCTGCCTGTCACCGTCAAACAAATAGTGGGAGCCGATAAATTTAGAAGTGCACTTTTTGCACATTTTGCACATTAATGTAATCTATGTTTACTCTTTAACTCTTCTTCTTTCCTTATTTTCTCCCCTCTAGTCCTTTTCTATTAGTCCAATCCCTGAATTTTACTTTTTATTTTTGTATTTAATTTAATGTAATTTTTTATTTTTATTTTTATTTTTCTGCTCATTATGTGAATTGATTTAATTTTATTGTATGTATATCTATTGAGCCATAATGTACTATAAAAGACAATGTGTTCTTATTTGTACTTTGCCAAATAAATAATTGAATTGAATTGAATTGAATTGAATTGAAACTATTTCATTCGATCTAAACAACCTGGACAACTTAAAGAACCAACTTTATCGAATAATAAATAAAAATGAAGATGCTATTCGTGTGCGATTTATAGAGAAAGCTCGTGAATCAGATAGCAGAGTATTGTATTCTCACCTGAACTTCAATCTAAAGGCTTCAACCAGTTTTGTAATATTTGCAACTTAAAAGCGAAAGAAGACTGCTTTCACATTATTAGTGTTTGTCCAATCTACAAACCACAGAGACTAGCTTACTTCGGAAAAAAATTCCTTACCATGCAGGAGACAATACAAATTCTGAACGAGTGTGATTGGAAAAAGTTATTTTATTATATTAAATCCATCTACAAATACAGGTCGCTATTAATAACAGAGTATTATGATTGATTAAGTTTATTAAAAAAATAACTATATTGTTAAAGTTACAAATGTAGGTACATGTATAAGCATTTTGCTAACCAAGCTGACGGCTAAGCCATAGCTTTAAAATTCATTCTATCTTGTAACTTATGTAATAAGAAAATATTAAATAAATGAATTTCTTACTTACTTACTACTTATTCCCACTACACAAAAAAGGCGATTATGATAACCCGGAAAATTATAGGGGTATTTCGTTTCTGAACACATCCACCAAGCTGTTCGCCGCAGTAATCTTTAATCGAATAACTCAGTAGGTGGAAAACAAGAATATCCTGTCGGAATTTCAAGCTGGCTTTAGAAGAAATTATTCGACTGTTGACCAAATATTCTCACTTGTTAACATAGCAGAGTTGTATAAGAAAAAACATAAAAAACTATATGTCTTCTTTATAGATTTTCAAGCGGCTTTTGACTGTGTAGCGCGCGAGGCTCTTTTCTACAAGCTCTACAGTTATGGAATGTCATACAAAGTCATTAGAGTGTTGAGATCTATGTAGAAAAACAACGCGGCATGTGTCTGGGATGGTAACAACTTGTCTGAAGAGTTTAGCACATCGATGGGCGTGAAGCAAGGGTGCATCCTAAGCACATTGCTATTCATCTTATACATAAATGATATAACAGATCATGTTAAGGGTGGAATAGAGTTGAGCCAAACCAAAATTCCAGCTCTAATGTTTGCAGACGATATTGTCTTCCTAGCTGATTCCGTGGATGCTATGCAGCTCATGGTAAACAGACTTGAGAGCTACTGCAAAACTTGGAACCTGACTGTAAACCTATCGAAGTCAAAGATGATGATATTCAGATTCAGGGATGGCGGGGGCAGGTACGCTCGAAAAGCAAAGTGGAAGTTCCAAGGTGAACAGATTGAAATTGTACGAGAGTATAAGTATCTTGGAGTTTTGTTAGCATCTAACTTAAATATGAAAAAGCATCTGCAAATCAAATTAGGTGAAGCTAAGCGGGCGATATGTGCAGTTTGGGGTAGATGTATCACTAATAAGAATGTATTGCATAACGCGAAACAGAAAATATTCCGTGCCACAGCAACATCTATCCTTTTTTACGCAGCGCAAGTATGGGGCTACTGCTCCTTTGAAATTGTGGAAAAGTTTTTGCGCTACTTCATAAAGCGAGTCTTTAAACTTCCGAGCAGTTCACCCAACTACATGCTGCATTTGGAGACAGGAGTGGCTCCTCTGTTCCTGGATACCCTTAAGCTCCATCTCGATTATGTGATGAGAGTCATGACAATGAACCAAAAAAGGATACCGAAGATTGTGCTTACGCAAATTTTACTCTACGGAGGAGAATGTGTACAAGAATGGAAAAATTTAGCATCGAAGTGCGGTTTTAGCTTGATTGTTACGCCAGATGAACAGACCGCTTCCCTAAAACAAAAGTTCAGAACCTTGTTGATTAAAACTGGTCAAAGTATGTACCAACAATTTATAAACGAAGCACAGTCATCACAACATCGACAATATTACAGCAAAATTAACCATAACTTGAAAGACAAGACATATTTTCTGGATAGAAACCCAACGGATATGTTAAGCACTATTTTTAAAATAAGAGGAGAGCTAACCAAATTGAACTACATACCGCATCGCCCGGAGCTCCCAATTTTGTGTAGCCTTTGTAACCTCAAGGAGCGAGAGGATGTGTTCCACTTCGTCGGGATATATCCCATTCTAAAGGAATTCCGCCTAAAGTTCTTTGGATCGCAGGTACTCGAGCTAGAGGAGACGATAAGCGCACTAAACGGTGACCGAGGCTGGGATACATTGTATAACTACACTGTAAATGCAATGCACTATAGAAATCGCATTATCGAAGAAAACTTCTAGAAACGAAATGTTGTTTTAATTAACTTAAAAGAATCACTTTTTTGTTATGTCAATCTGGTAGACGGCCTTCAGCCAAACCATATAGAATAAGAAACTAAGAAAATTGTAAACAATATATTTTTTATGAAATAAATAGTCACTTACTACTACTACTACTACTACTACTAAGGATCCTGATAGGCAGGGAACCTATCTGACCCCGCAACTCCGTGGAATAGACGTCCCAGTCAGTGCGTCGCACTTTCCTGATTTTGCTTCTGATCGATAGATCTGCACTTAGCTTAAAAATAACATACCGATGATCAGATGCAGTTTCTTCCCTTGAAACCCTCCAGCTCGAAACGATGCCAGATGCAGCAGCGGTTGCTACTGTCACATCAATAACTTGCCGCCTCAGCCGAGTGACAAAGGTTGGCTCATTACCAGTGTTCAGTATATCGAGCTGGCTGGCAGCAAAGAAGTTTAGTAGGGATTCACCCCTGCTATTTGAGTCAGTACTACCCCAAACGCGATGATGCGCGTTCGCGTCCATACCAACGATCAAATGCTTGTTACCTCGTCGGGCATGCTCGAAAAGCCTTACCAGTTCCACCGTTGGAGGTGGGGCCAGTGAGTCAAATGGGAGGTACACTGAGGCTAAAATAATCTCAGTAACCAACCCTCCTCGCTTATCTATCTAATAAACGACAGCAGTATAAATAAATAAGGAAGAAGAGGCGAGACCAATGAAAGTCGGTAAATTATGAGGCTGCATGTCCACATTCTTATTATACAACCGCTACAGTACGGGGTTGACCTGGGCCTCAACGAACACGGCTCTCCAGTTAGCCTGATCTTTGGTTTACCGCCTCCAGGGCACTCCTAGTTGGTTGTGATCCTCTTCCACCTTATGCGAGGTCTTCCTCTACTGCATTATCCCTACGGGTTGTAGTCAACAACTCTTCGGGCCGGAGCGTTGGTGTTCATTCGTTCTACATGTCCCAGCCATCTTAGTCGCCTGATACGTACTTTTCTGAACAATTCGATGTCGCTGTACAGCTCGTAGAGTTTGCTGTTGAATCTCCCCCTCCAAAGCCGGCAAACGCAAACGGCACCGGAATTCACCCGAAGAATTTTGAGTTCGAAACGACCAAGAAAATCTTCATATGTCTTTGCAAACGTCCATGCTTCTTTGCCGTAGAGCAACTTGGATGATAAGGGTCTTATGTAGGGTCTCCTCTTGATCTATAAGAGTTAGCTAGGGCTAAGAAATCGGGTATTGATTTCAAACAAAAAAAAGTTTAGAAATCCAACAAAGGGCGGATTTATCTGTTAAATTCCACAAATACTCGTATGTAGTCCAAAAACAAATTGCCGATTAGTCGTCGACTAGGTGCAATCTCATTCGGGATGGCGAATGTCAGTTCCCCGGGAGTTTTTTTTTAGATGAGTTAAAGTCCCTCACTATCACTATTGCAGAAGCATCCCTCGCGTGCCAGCTCTGCAATGTCTTTCGATGATTTTTTACTTCCAGCGAATTCCCAACACAAAAAAAAAAAAAAAAAAATGTAGGGTCTCCTTAGTGTTTCTTGACAAGGCCTTACTAGTTACCTGCCTTCTTGTCCAAATCCTTTTTTTTTGACATCAAAGGTCTCGGTGAGATTGTTCCGACCCTCATGGATCAACGAGCGTTCTCCATCGTCATTCTGCACAATCTGACAAGTTTGGCAAGGATGCCAAAACTAGACATGGCTCTGTATAGCTCGTCTCTATAAATGCCGTATATATGAGGCCTTAAAATCGATAAAAAGATAGTGAGTACCGATTTGGTACTACCCTAGCGATATACCTACCAGTGGCGAGGCGCCCATATAACTCGATTCACGCCGGGTTACCTTTTAAAATTCTACCTTTCAACAATGTTTCAATCCAACAAGCAACATGCATCCTAATGTGTGTATATAAACATAAGATTTGTATGTTTCCTACACCTGCACTTGCAAGCAACAAATTCTACCAACCCACCACCTGCTATTCACCTGCTCTCATATCGTTCTACTGCTCTACGCACACAAATACTCACACCATTGCATGCCTATTCTCCAACATCACATACTCCTCTCCATACCCCATAAGAAACACATACGCGAAGCGATAGCAAAACAAAGCATAGTAACCCGGAAATTTTCGCGTTATGAAATATGTGGCTGGTTAGAACAAATTGACTTTCTTTCCTTGTTTTCCCCTTATCGTTCACCGCGTTTGACTCCTCTCTGTTTGATACACGCTTCCTTATGCAAAAATATAATCCGTTTTTCAGCGACTTATTTGGCGAGTTTTGTATGTAGCTGAGGTGAGTTCTGTTTGAAAAATTCAGTTGTGAAACAGACTGCGATGTGTAACTTAAAGTAATATTGAGTGGAATTATTGTTGTGCAATATATAATTATTTAATGTGATCGAAAACAGTGAAAAGTTTAAATTGTTTTGTTTTCAGTTAGATTCAGCAAAGGAGAAAATGGCATTATTAACAGTAAATTGTTGTTTAGTAGATTTGCTTTTGGAAGAAGAAAATTATTTTTGAGTGTTGAGTTTTCTTAAAAAAAAAAGTTATAGAGATAGGACGCTCTACTCCTTCTATGAAAATAGATTATAAGCGCAAGGATGGTTTTGTTTCGCATTTCAACGCATCCATATATCAAAAATATACTTGGTTGACTGGTAGTTGTAAGTTCAATAAAATGTTTTGTTTTCCTTGCCTCCTTTTTTCTAATTCTCCTAGTGTTTGGAGTCGCACGGGCTACATGTCAAGACGGAAAAACACATTCGTAGCTGTTTATCTTTGCACGAATTCGGTACTGATCGTATTGAAACCTCGTTAGGTAATTCCTTTGTAGCTCACAACAAAAAAGTTGATAGAAACCGTAAACTAATGGAACGTTTTATAGATACGGTAGTTCTTTTAAGCAAACAGGAACAAGCATTTCTGGGTCATAATGAAAAGCCAGATTCCAATAATCGTGGCAATTATGTCGAAACACTTTTATACTTATCTAAGTATGACCAGTTAATGGACTCTCATTTGGAACAGTGTTCAAGTGAACGTAATCCGGTTTCTTCGGGTCTATCAAATGACATCCAAAACGATTTAATACAAAGTATAGCCGCAGTGATCAAATACGAAATTAAAGTAGAAATAAGTGAAACGCGATTTGTGTCCATCATGATTGATGAAACACCAGACATGAGCCATAGGGAGCAACTTAGTGACGTTTTGCGTTACTTATCGGAGGAAGGAGTAGAGGAAAGGTTTCTTGGGTTTTTTGACGTGAGTGAGAGTCCAAATGCCGATGAGCTCTCAAAACACATTTTCAATATACTTGATATATACGGATGCAAGGAGAAATTAGTTGGGCAATCTTACGATGGGGCCGCGGTTATGTCAGGGGAAGTAGGTGGTTTTAAAAAAAAAGTCCTGGATGCTTGTCCAATGGCTTATTTTATTCCTTGCTATTTAAATTTGGTGTTATCTCAATCACTGGAAAATATACCTGAATTGAAAGTTTCTTTTGGCAATATAAACACAATAGTACGCTTCTTTAATAAATCAACTAAACGTTCAAATATTTTAAAACAAATAGCAAACAGACGCATGCCGGGAGTATCAGAAACTCGCTGGCATTACCATTCCCGAATAGTTAACGTTATTTTTAACTGTAGATTAGATATTATTGAAACTTTTAAGCAAATATTAGACCATCCAAAAGAATGGGACACCGACGCACCTTCAATGGCTGAAAGTTTATTGCTTAAGTTAGAAGGGAAAGATTTTTGCTTTTTACAGCACGCGGTTTCCGAAATATTTACAACCGATGTATTGTTTAATTTAATACAAAATAAACAAACAAAACAGATGTTGAAGTTGCTAAGCGAGAAATCGAGTGTTTTGAGTCTTGGCTTTCTACTGAGTTTCTAAACAAATTTGATTTAATTTTTGAAAGTATAAATGATTGTGCTGAACCTCCACGGAAACGCCGATTACTTGATTTTGATTTAAATACTCACTATAAGCGCCTTTTTGTAGAAATAAAGGACAATATTATATCTCAAATTAAGACACGATATAAATCTTTCACGGATTTAATTTTTTTGGATTTACTCAATAAATCAAAATACAGTCGTTTTCCTCAGTCAAGCCCAGATGATAAAATATCTTCGGTGATTAACTTTTTCCCTGGAATTTTCGATTTTGCAGGTTTAAAAAATGAGCTGAAAGTTCTCTATACTACGTCTTCACTTCAACCAGTTGACGTTTTATCCCTCTATAAACATTTAAGAAGTGAAATATTTTGTGAAACATTTCCCCAAATCTTAAAATTAAGTGAACTATTTTTAACACTACCAATGACTGTTGCTTCCGTGGAGAGATCTTTTTCCACTCTGAAAAGAGTTCATACATATTTGAGAAATTCTCAAGGAGAAGACAGGCTTTCTGATTTAGCACTTTTATCCATAGAAAAGCGACTCATTTTAAAAATAAAAAGTAGGCCTAACTTTTATGAAAGAGTTCTTGCAGAATACGTGAAAAAAGGTAGAAGAATAGACTTAGAGTACAAATAAAAAAAAATATTTAACAAAACTTTTCACATTTTTTTCCAAATTCTACTGTTTTTGATTTTAAAAAATATTAATCATTAATATTTTCTCTTTTTAACTTTGTACAAAAACTATTTTTAAAATATTTTTATATATTAAAATATTTTTATATATTATAGATATAAAATCTATACATTTTTGTAAATATTATGCGTGAAGCTTTTTAATTTAAATTTTTATTTATGTATTTATTTATTTAACAAACCGTGATTTATGAAGTTCCTTTTTTTTATTACTTACTATCAATTTTCTTTAAGGTACAGCATTTGCATCTGCCAAAAAGGTTCCTTTCGAAGCCACTTTTATTATACTTTAGGTTCATTGTAAATTTAAGCTTAAATGACTTAAAGTATAAAAAATTGGCTTGAATTGCTTTAATTCTATGCGATTTGCAGTACACAATATAATTTCAGAAAGCGTTTGCAGGTGCATATTTTTTCCGACTTACCATTTAACATTTTCCACGCCACGCCAGTGATACCTACCAGCATTTATTTGATGAGCCGCAGTCTTAAAGCAACTATTCTTTTAATTGAAGATTTTTATTTTATATTCCTATTACAAGGACCTACGAGTACATGTTGTTTTTTTTTTTTTGTAAAACTCTTTCTTTCCTTCTAAATTTTTTTTTTTTTTTTTTTTTTTTACGCTGGGATGTGGTAATCTTCCAAAGACGAAACCGAGCCCGTACTCAGTAACAGTGTGGTGATTTCTACCCACTAACCCCTTCTCCCGTCTTCCCGTTTTCCCTGCGGTACAACCTTCTTGGTATTTCATTGCCGCAGGGCGGGTATTAGCCAGCTTTCCAATTATTGCACCTAGTAGTTAAACCAATCAGCAATTTGTCTTTCTAATTTTACAATTCGTATTCTAAGTATTTGTCCATAGAGGATTTAATACTGTTTTTGTTTTATTTTTCGAGCTATGTAGCTAGTTCAAAAGGTTTAATTCTTCTTAACCTCCTAGTCATATTGCTAGTATTTAATAGTTCCTTCATTTCTGAGCTGACGTGATTGAGAAGCCTAAGTTTATGTCTATTAGCTACTTTTTTGACTTCATCTTCAATCATTTCTATTTCTAGATCTCTATGCAGATCAGCGTTTCTTATGTACCATGGTGCATTTACTATATTCCGTAGAACTTTGTTTTGAAATGTTTGAATTTTCTGTAGATTTGTTTTGCATGTGCATGCCCATAGCTGGAGCCCGTAGGTCCATACTGGCTTTAGAATTTGCTTATAAAGCAGTAATTTATTGTAATTTGACAAACAAGAGTATTTCCCTATAAGCCAATACATTTTACTGTAGCGCATTCTAAATACTGAAGTGAATGCAATGGTTTTGCAACCCTCTAATAAATGAAACAATGACCCTCTGTACGTATTTGTTACCAATTTTGTTTCTGCAAAAAAAAGCGCTCATCAATCTGAAAAAGAATCGTAGGCAGGTATAATTCTCTGAATTAAATACGCACAGGGGCATTAAAGTCATTGTGATAATCATTCATACCTACACACTTAAAAAGTCCGCACAAGATAGCTAGGTACTCAATTCCTGATCATCAGAACTACGAGTAAATAGGGAGAACGAGCTAAAAACAGAAATGAAATATTTTGTTTATTGTGATGTCCTTAAAAGAGACCGCGAACGGATGTGAACCAGTTTCATAAAAAAAAATCTTATGGGCTTTTAAAAAGCTATATAGGTGCATGCACGTTTAAACAAGGGACCCCGAACATGGTACATTGTAGGATAAGACAATGTGCTATGGAAAAACTGAATTTATTGGACTGGACTGTGCATCCAATAAAGGGGTTCGCTGAAACCAAAGCACACACCAACTTAATAGCGCACCCATAAAACTTAAGGGCATGTATGATATGCGCATCTTCTTTACAGACGTTTTCCAGACTAGCGGGTATGATTGACACTTCAATGGATGATACACGAAATATATGCAAATTATTATTGCCAATGTCGTTGCCGTATCGCATTGAGTGTTGGCAACGGCAGAATCATTAACTTAAACATTAAAGTTTAGAATTTTTCAGTTGCTTCTCCTTCTTCTTATAAAATTCCTTTGTCCTTTTTGTTTGGGATACTATTTCCTATTTTCCTGCGACGAGAGAGTTTCTGTGATTAAAGACTGTTCGTGTATTTTGTTTTGTACACTCGTAGGTACCTACCGCGTGTCCAATGAGAAGCAATTGAATGATAGGACTACGCAAATACCTGAAGCACATAGGGCCGCTTCATACAAGAGTGAAACGGTGTTCAATTCATTTCATGTTTGTCACAAAAATTTTAATTTTGCGCAGGTAGTCAGAGGATACACATTACGGGACAATGCGGAGGATTTCTAAACACAGCGTTAAAGCGGTTAGTTTGTTTATATTGGTGATTCATTTGATAATTTCCCGTGCAGGGACGGGCTTGGAATATCACTGCAGCGCCCCCAAACAGCGCTTGTCGTCAAACGCGATTTCAACATTATCACATTTAATATCTTAAAGCTGTCCCGCAAGTGTGCATGCAAATCGGTGGAGATCACAGATGTCGTAAGAGGTCGATCAAGCAATAATCAATCAAGGGAGTCTGCACGTGTCGAAATCGTAGAAAAGCGGCAGGCCTAAAAAGTCCAGGATCACACAAATGCAACAACACCAGTATTTGACCGGCTTCAGTGATGAAGTGATTTTAAGCCAGGAAATCTGTCGCTCTCGATTGAGGTCGAACCGGTGAACCCAACAAGTGGACAAGTGGGAGGGTTACTAAGTCTGGTCATAACCTCGTCGTAAAAAAAGCTGAAGAAGATGATTTATTTGGTAATACGAGTATGTACAAGGAGAAGAAGGGGTTACAGGACGATACACTTTTCTTGAAGGAATTGAAAACGCAGATGAAAGAGTTCATCAGTGAGTGTAAGAAAGCTACGATAAATTTCTTCAGCTATTAAAAAAACGCAAGCCACAAATAAGACTTAGGTTTAGGTTTAGGTTTATGTGGCTGTCGGCAGAAGCCGACACACTTAGACCAATTTAGGTCCATTGTGATACCACGTATATTATCTACCTCAACTCTGTAGATAGGACTGGCCAACGACACGCGGTTGTTCTCAAACGGTCCCCCATCTACGTACTAACCGCGCCCAACGTCGTTTAATTACGGTGATCTGACGAGAACCGATTACTTTTTTACTTTTAAATTCATTTTTATTAATTATTAGCTTATATCAACTTAAATACTAGACAAAAATGATTAAATCTAACTTAAAATTAACAGGATACTTATTCTAGATTATTGATCCTTATGCGGACGCCCTAAACTTAACTCTATCTTATAATTATTGCCTTTCGGCCTAAAAACTATTTTACGAACTAATCTTACATATTATGTTTTCATCGAGAAAATTTTTAAGAAAACTCGGCATCTTTATCAAATTTTATATTTTTATAAAAAAAACAAATTACAAACTACCTACTCTACTTACTTAAACTACTTAACATATTCTAACTATAATTAGGATTCTGAGCACTCGTTGCATTACGAAACAAGTGGTCAAATTCCCAATTGCTTTCCGAGCGCCTGGCAGTCGTCAACGTGCACACGCACCGCCGTGAGCTGACTGATGCCTTACAGAATCAATCATCTCCCGGAAGCACCACCACAAGTTGGCGAGCCCGGCCCCTCCCAGAAACGCCCTAGCTAACTTAATCTATCTTACAAACTAAGAGGATGTTGCCTAGAGTAACGCACCGTCCTGGGAGGGCATGTTGACCCCTCCCCCCTCAACAAGCCACCAAAATTCGGCGAATTGCTTTTCCGTGTCGAATCTATCCCTCTCCGATATTGCGGTACTAAAACGGAGGAGCTCATGAGCATTGGCGACGTCCCCGTCATGGAGGAGCCGCTTATCTCTCGCGCTGCGGTAGCGATGGTATAAGACCGGGATACCATCCCTCGTCTGTACCAGCCCTTTTGAATCAATATGGATAAATGCCTCTGGCGGGACCGGAGCGTACTCTCTATGTACATTTCATTGGGGTAGTAAGCCCCAAATATCAGACTATTGTCGCTGGCCATCGCCCTTGCAACGTGCCTTCGAGTCACCTTAATGAGGAAATTGTCAATCCTATTCAACTGAGCCCCATCGTATAGGACCTTGTTGGGATAGTATTTAATATAATTGGATTCAGGCGTTCGGAACAACCGGAGACAAGTCCTAAGACATTGTCTCTCCAAAACCCGAATCTTTTCCATATAGCTGGGCGCTATATTGAACCACAATGGACAACCATAAGCGATAATCGGCCTTATAAGGGCCACGTAGCAAATGACCTTCACTCTGGAGTCAAGTTGACTGCTATGAAACAGTCTCCTTGTCAGAGCATAAGCCCTCTTGGCCCCAGCAAGACAAGCAACTATATGTCTATCGAAATATAGATACTGGTCAAGCCAGATACCTAGATACCTAACTACGCTTCTCACCGCCAATGGCTGCCCATTTTGTCCAATAATGGCCAATTTTTTCCAGTTTTTTCTGGTATCCCTAGAGGCCCCAGCCAATGGAGTTCTGAACAAGATTGTTTCCGTCTTCTGAAAGTTGATTTTCAACTTCCAGTCGTCGCAATATCGCTTAATTTGATCGAAGTCACGCTGCAAAAGGATATTAATGACCTCGATTTTCGGACCTGATCTGTATGCCACCAAATCGTCGGCATACGCTATAGCATGGCTGAGTGAACCCACCAGATCACTCGTGTAAATGTTAAACAGGATCGGAGAATTGACCGCCCCCTGCTGTAAACCGTTTTTAATTTCAAAGACTCTGCTCGAAGTCACGTTGCCACATTTGACAACGAACTTCTTTCCCATAAGCATATTATAAATTACATATAGCAAAGGTTTGTGCATCCCCCGCCTGGTCAACTTGTAGAAAAGTCCCTCTAACCATACGGTGTCGAAAGCCTTCTCAAAATCAACCAGACAAGCACCCGTGCATTGGTTCTTGCATTTATTCCACTGAATGTCGGAAACCAGTTTCGACGCGGCATGAATAGTGTCATGCCTCGCCCTGAAACCAAACTGGTTGTCCGGAATTATGTTATTGTCCTCGACCCACTTTAACAGGGCTCTATTGACAACCTTTTCAAAGACCTTGCTAATATTCGGAAGTAAGCTAATTGACCGGAGATTGGCAGGGTTCGTCCTATCTTTACATTTTTTCGGGATAGGGTGTACCACAGCTACCTTCCAATGGGCCGGATAATGTGCATTATTCAGCGCATTGTTAAACAGCGTGGTGAAAATATCTACAGCCTCCAGAGGCAGGTGTCTCAATACGACGTTTGGGACTCCATACATTCCCGCCGACTTTTTATTCTTTAGTGACTCGAAGATGCACAGAAGATCATCCTTCTACACGAACAAGTGCGATGCATCTCGGCCATTGGCGACAACTGCATTAGCATGGTTTTCGTCAGTGAACACGGTGAATCCGTTATTCTCAGATCGCCAATTCTCAAGTTCGGTACGCAGATAGAAGTGGCTCACCAGCGCCCTATTCTCAATGTCGTGGTTACGGCGAACAGGAGAGTTCACCGTATACACGGCCTCGAAACAAGCGCCCAGCAAATCCACTTTCTCCTGTGGGTCCTCGACCACGAAAAAATCGTCGTTTGAAGCGACACTTTCTGGACTTATTCCAGCAGTCAGTACTGTCTGTCTGTTCTCTGCTGTCTGGGAGATTCGAACACAAGGAATATCATTGTGATCTTTCCTCCTGAACAACTTATTTATCTGTGGGAACATATTCGGACTACAGGTTTTAATAGCCCGAATTTTATTGCCCCAATACAGACTTACAGATTTTCTGTAATTTTCTTTTATCAGCTGTTTCAGGATTCGGATCTCTGACTTCAGCATCCTTACCTCCGGGTCGTCGCGATCAGTAAATTGCCTGTACAGCCGTTTAAGCCTCGAGAGCAGTCTACTTTTCTGTCGGTATAGTGCGTCGATTGTAGGGTTTCTGTACTTTTCTGTCTGGTCGTCGTCGGAACGTCCTACTCGAGGAATAGTTCGTTCCATAGTTCGTTTGATGGCGTCGTTCATTTGCAATAAATGCCGATCAATGTCATCATTTGTTATTGTAATTATATGTATGCGGTCGGTGGAAAGTAACCTTAAAAATAGTCGAGTGTATTTTTGGAAATTTATCAACACAAAAAGAAACAGTACTGGTTTTCCAACGTTGATGCGCCTTGGTAACAGAAATTCTAGTGATACTAAGAATATTGCTGATACTCGTATGTTTGGTGAATATTTTCAAAGTATTTATAATTCGAAATCCTCATCCTCAATCGATTTCAACTACGTAAAATCTCTTCCATCTATGGTTTATTGTTCCTGTTTTTTATTTTCTGTTAGTAATGTTGAAGTTGCCCTATTTAGCTTGAATCCCAAAAGAAAACCGGATATCCTGGGATTTGTCCCTATTGTTCTACGTCATTGTGCCAGTTCACTCTGTTTTCCCTTATTAGAATTGTTTAATCAATCGCTCTCTAACGGATTTTTTTATAGAAGAATGGAAAATATCTACCATTGAACCAATTTTTAAATCTGGCTCTAGGCATCTTATATCTAATTATAGACCAATTACTAAACTTTCGGTTATTCCCAATCTTTTAGATAGTCTTGTTAAAGATAAATTCAATTTTTCAATTAAATAGTTTGGCAGTAAATATCAACATGGTTTCTGGAAGAGTAGATCAACCTCCTCTAATTTACTAGAATTCACAAGCTTCTGTATTGAGTCCTTAGAGAACCGTAAACAAGTACATGTGATTTATACTGATTTCGTGAAAGCATTTAGTAGAGTAAACTTGACGATTCTGCTTGGAAAACTGAAGGCATACGGTTTTTATGGTCCATTACTGCATTGGTTTAAAACATATTTATATGGTAGGACGCAATATGTTACTATAGGAGACTTTTTCTCTAAAGAAATCCAAGTTACCTCTGGTGTTCCGGAAGGAAGTCATCTTGGCCCATCTTTATTCCTACTTTTTGTAAATGATCTGCCGAATATATTAAAGCAATGCTATAGCTTTATGTATGCCGATGATATAAAATTTTGTGCAAAAATTTCAACAATAAATTGCTGCTACAAAATGACATAAATTCTTTCAGTGAATGGTGCAGGTCAAATGACTAACTCTTAAATGTTGACAAGTGTGCTTGCATGAATTTTAACAGAAAGCTTCAAAATATTATTCCACGTTATTCAATAAATAATATTCAAATATGCGCTACAGTAAAATGTATTGGCTTATAGGGAAATACTCTTGTTTGTCAAATTACAATAAATTACTGCTTTATAAGCAAATTCTAAAGCCAGTATGGACCTACGGGCTCCAGCTATGGGCATGCACATGCAAAACAAATCTACAGAATATTCAAACATTTCAAAACAAAGTTCTACGGAATATAGTAAATGCACCATGGTACATAAGAAACGCTGATCTGCATAGAGATCTAGAAATAGAAATGATTGAAGATGAAGTCAAAAAAGTAGCTAATAGACATAAACTTAGGCTTCTCAATCACGTCAGCTCAGAAATGAAGGAACTATTAAATACTAGCAATATGACTAGGAGGTTAAGAAGAATTAAACCTTTTGAACTAGCTACATAGCTCGAAAAATAAAACAAAACCAGTATTAAATCCTCTATGGACAAATACTTAGAATATGAATTGTAAAATTAGAAACACAAATTGCTGATTGGTTTAACTACTAGGTGCAATAATTGGAAAGCTGGCTAATCCCCGCCCTGCGGCAATGAAATACCAAGAAGGTTGTACCGCAGGGAAAACGGGAAGACGGGAGAAGGGGTTAGTGGGTAGAAATCACCACACTGTTACTGAGTACGGGCTCGGTTTCGTCTTTGGAAGATTACCACCTCCCAGCGTAAAAAAAAAAAAAAAAAAAAAAAAAAAAAAAAAAAAAAAATTAACGTTTCACTTACGCATTAATTACATTGTTTCTAAAGCGAATTCACTATTAGGATTTTTAAAAAGGAACTCCTCAGATTTCAAGGATCCTTACACTCTTAAGGCTTTATTTTGCAGCCTGTGTCGTCTGGGGATCTAGAACTGTTCTGAATGTTCAAAGGATTGAAAGAGTTCAAAAGAAATTCTTAAGATTTGCCCTCAGACAATTATTTCCTAATAACGAAATTGAGGTGCATCATTGCTATCATTTGAGGTGTCTTTTACTTGGAATGCAAACTCTTGAATCTAGGAGAAAAGTGTATCAACTAATGTTAGTTCGTGATCTTCTATGTGCAACGGTCGATAGTGAGAATCTACTTAATCGTTTGTATTTGTATGGTCCATCTGAGTCTTTAAGACCGAGGCCACTGTTATTTGTAGCTCGACATAACACATTGTATGGTCAGCGTGAGCCTATCTCTTTGTGCAGCAAAATGTTTAATACGTACTGTTCAGAATTAGATGTATCTTTGTCCAGAAATACTATTAAAAATATGTTAATTTCTGTCATTGGCCAATGAATTTTTTGTAATTTATTATATCTTAAAATATTTGTAAATTAACTTCAAAATCTGTTGATTGTAAAATCGTAGGTTAAATAAATACAAATACAAATATAAAAAAAAAT
Source organism: Portevinia maculata (assembly GCA_949715645.1). Lineage (NCBI taxonomy): Eukaryota > Metazoa > Arthropoda > Insecta > Diptera > Syrphidae > Portevinia > Portevinia maculata. The sequence goes on along the minus strand of OX454530.1, from coordinate 7,596,938 downwards.
ACAAAATACAAAATATGTGCTTTCAAATATATACAGTAGGGTGGGTGGTTTTTTTTTTCCTCAAATCCATTTGTAATAGTGACATTATGTTGTGTTTTTATCTCATTTGCACACACGTAAAATATTATTTAAATATTTTCAGTGTAAGAGCCCGCGCATCGCGACTTTATTTTGATACGAACGTGTAAAATAGTATTTTAATGCAATGACATCCTAAGACAGTAGAACAATACGCTTGGAAGCTAAACGTATATCATTGTGTTGCTTTTAAGTGGCATAGAGCTTTAATGTCCTTATTCTTAAATAAAATGTCTCTTTTGTAAGGTTTTGAGGTGGTCGTCATATAATATCGCGATTGTTATACTTTGTCCTCAGTGCGACAATCATTCGCTACATTCATATTTCTCTAGTCCCATCCCAATATATAATATTAGCTTCGTCAACCAAAGAAAATCACATCACCCAATTGCTTTAAGATTTTTTGCAGCTTGGCCCAAACAAAATGCCAAAAACTATATAATGTAACAAATGTGACAGTTACCTAATGTACTTGTATCAATGTATAAAGCACAACACAAACACAATCTTCTATCGGAGCGAAAAAGCGGGAGTTGTCTTCAGCGTCCCTTACAGAATTGCCTTTCAGACATCTGTTTAACCTTCCTATACCCGGGCCAAACAAATAACACATATACCCGAGCACGGTCCCTGGGACACATATTTCTAGAGTGCAAATTTTATAAAAACCTAATTTTTCAAAACAAACTAAAAATATATCAAAAACCTTAAGGTTAGACCGTAACATTAGACAAAAAGTTATATAAACTAATTTTCCACAGACGTCTTACAACAGCAGTCGGAGTATTTCGTAATTACATGTTCCAAAAGAAACGACCGATTGATGCCGTGTACTGACCCACGCGATTTGGGCATAAGCGATCGCGCCATGCAGAATTGAAGTACGAGACTAATCATGAAGCTACCAGTAAGCTCATTGCGATAGCATTCTCCTTTATTGAAAAAATTACGAAAATTTAACTTAGTGGTCTGACAGACGAACGCGCGGGTATAGCAAGGTTAAGAATTAGATGGGGTTACCACTGGTCCAATTGGCAAATTATTAGAAAATAGCGAGAAATTAAGAACAAGAAATTATGAAAAAATACAAAGTGAACTGCCACAAATTCAGTTTGATGATCAAATACCGACCAACCACAAATACCTGTATGAAATAACAAAGTCAGTAATAAGTGGACAATGTTCTGATGATTCGGCTAACAGGTCACCAGGAAAGAGATCCCACGCCTGATGGTTGACAAAAGCTAATAGAATATTGCGGCTCTATATTTCTTCTTTAACTCCATCAAATAACTTACAACAATTAGCTGAATATTGTGTTGAAGTATACGCTCCAGAATTTGTGGATGTTAATTAAAAGTTCTCGATATCTGCCAGCAGAGTTGAAACTTATAATAGATCCCGTAATTCAACGAAATGCCTTTTTTGCTCATCCAGAGAATTTGCTTCTGTCGATGTTGTCTGATCAAAGTAAAACAGTCAGGGAACTTGTTGCCAGAAGGATAGTAAAAGCTCGAAATTCACTTCATACAGGAAAGCAGCCTCGTGTGTTTGAAGTGCCGCTTATTAACTTCGATGCTGAAAGCTATATTGACATAAAAGATTGGCAGCAAAAGTTTTACGATCCACCAAATCTTCGACACATCACTTATCAAGAAATAAACGATGTTATATGTAAGTTCTCAGGGCGACGATAATCAAATTTTTTTAAAGCTACCATGTCACACGCAGGCAGTCGAACGTTCTGTTAAAATAGTTACGGAAGCATTTACTAAGAATACTAAGAAATGCTGTGCAGGGTTATTTGTAGACATTACGAAAGCCTTCGATATGGTTGAGCATAGAATTCTCTTGGAGAAATTGCATAGTGCGGGATTTCGTGGATTTGTACTACATTGGTTTGCATCTTATCTAAGGAGTAGAGTACAAAAAGTCAAAATTGGGCATAGTCTCAGTAGTTCCAAAGAAATTAATCTAGGTGTTCCGCAAGGATCAGTCCTTGGTCCAATTTTGTTTCTGATTTACGTCAACTCACTTTTTGCGCTCCCCTTTTAAGGAGAAGTTAAAGCATTCGCCGACGACCTAGCTTTTGCATATGGCTCATCTTATCCCCTAAACTTAGTTGCTGACATTAACCACGATGTTCATTTGCTTAGGATTTGGTTTTCTGAACACAGGCTAGTAGTAAATAATAAGACTAAGCTTATGCATTTCAGACTTGCCGTGCAAGAATCCCCGGATATCGACATTGTTTTTCATTCTCCCAGATGTTGTAGACATAGCATGCCCAACTGTGCTAACGATGTACAAAACAGCAACGGTTTATATGACGCTAATACTGATTGTAGTGTAGATTGCTTCAAAATTGAAATAGTCGAGCACTATAAGTACTTGGGTGTCAGTATTGACAATAAGCTGAATTGGAGCGAACGTATTGCAATGTTGAAGCAATATCTGCTTTCGTCTTTACGGTGTTTCCACCGTCTAAGGAAATAATGCTCTACAAAGATCTTAAATACCATCTACTTTGCACTTTTCCACTCTAGGTTACAGTACGGAATAACCTGTTGGGGAGGTGCTTACCGTAATAAACTACAACAGCTAGTTGTGCTAGAAAAAAGTGCCATTACGAAGGTATGCAAATCGACTCGCTTAGCCCATTCTATGGAGCTATTTAGGAAAATGAGAATTCTGCCAGTAAGGCATCTCTACTACTTTAAAGTCCTTAAAATTTTGTTCATAAGAGGTGGCTACCTGCAGAGCCCTAACACTGACTCCCGTCACCTAAGAAGCAACACAGGAACCCTCGTCTGCATTCCCTCCTTTCGCACCTCTAGCTACAGACAGTTCTATTCTATTGTTTCCTGCAAACTATTTAACAGTCTTCCCACGAATATACGAATCATAAGAACTCTTCCGAAATTTAAAAAAAAAAATTAAAGTGTGGCTTCTTGATATGAATCACAATGAAATTGATTCCTTAGTGCGCTTCATTACTTGAAGAGAGTTAATGGTTTCATGGTTCTGCTTCTCCCTTTTGCACCGAATTTAATTTTAATTTTAATGTTTTCTCAATTAAAAAAAAAAAAAAAAAAAAAAAAAAAAAAAATATTGATGTATATGTTCTGAATTAGATTGAATTTAAATATACGTATAAACTTGTTCGCCCCACATTGATTTCTTATCTGATCTGAAGTGACATTTATCTCTATTCATCTGAATACCAATGTCACTAACTACTATTCTCATAAGATAGATAAATTATATGAATTTGTTATAACTTTGAATTGTGAGAATAAAGAATTATACAAAAAAAAATCTATAACCTTATGCGATCAAAATTCAAGAGAAGTGAAACTTGCATCCAGAAAACTAATGCCTCGATTTGAGGGTAAACGCGATTTCTTGCCTAAAATATAAAAAAAAAAGATTTCTTGTTTACATCATATTTATGATTTCCATTACCAAATTTGTGTTCTATGTTAATTGTTTATGAATTATTTTTAAATTTTCCATTAATATTTAATCTTTTTTAATAAAATATTTAAATTTAACCAAACGTTGTTTTTTCAAAAATCTCCGAAACTTCAAAGCTCATGCGCGGGCTAAAGACATGATTTAATTGCACTTTTTTTTGACAATTATTATTTGTTTGGACCATACACAACATAATATTACTATATTACAATATGATCAAATAACTTTTATTTTTTCCCATGTAAAATCGACCCACCCTAATATACACGTCGAATTGACGAATGGTTATCTTGAATGTACTATAAAATATGGTTATCTCTCTAGGGTTAATGAAGGAAAGCGCTATCTTTACCCAACTTTTCTACACAAAGACAAAACAAAATTGGTAGAACCAGTATTCACTTCACACGATAATAATTTCTTTATAAATAATTAATAATGGCTACATTTGCATATATGCATTATGTATTCTTGTTTTATTTTTTAAGGTAGGTTGCTAGGTTACCAACACCCCAAAAATAAAAATGTGAAGCTTTAAAATTGTTTCAAATTCCGCGTAGGTATTAATTTGTTCGAGCTTTTGTTGTAGGTAACTTCTTATCCTATGAGATTTCACTTTGTTCACCCAAATCGGCCAAATTGAATGAATAATCCTCTCCTTATCTCCTGTTAACGAATTCATTGCGTAGAAATCCTTCACACTTTGGGCTAACACACTACAAATTCTGCAACCGCATGTTTACAGAAATTACAGCCCCTCAAAGAGATTAACCAAAGCAAACGAAAAACAAAACTTTTGACCGCTCGAACACTGTCAAATGTTCGTACAAAAATAGCCCCCTTTTTCAACAGGATCTATGCAATTATATACAACAAACATATGTTTCGATTCTCTTGTGTGTAGGAGACCATCAGTAGGTATTGTATAGTCTCTTATTCATTCATTCATTCATTCATATGATACAACGATATAACATCATGAGCGGTCGACATCCTCCTAGACAGCAGACAGACGATGACGACAAAGACAAGCGAGACCCAAACAAAGCCACCATCGAATCGAAAGTGGAAAGTGCTAACAAAGGCCAAATGTGGAATGCATGTACATGTGCCTACACCGGAAACTAACCTTCGTCCGAAAGTTAAAGTTTCACCAACATATACATAAAAGCATGTGATGTGTATTGACGGGAACATACAAAAACACATCCAGACTTGAGGAAAAAAAATCGAAGCCTATTCGTTCGCTACCTCCTCCACCGTAACTCTTCAAATGGTCGAAAGTTCGATGTCCTTTCTGACGTTCGATATATGTATGTAGGTTTATATATTTTTATTTTTATTTTCTTATTTTCGAGTAGGGTAAGGAAAGGTTAAAGGCCATGGCATGCCCGTCAGTGCGTGTGCTCTTTATCCTAACATACACTAAGACGGCAAACGGCTGCTTCGAAATGTGGGTCAGTTTTGCACCCCCAATAACCTACATTATCAATGTCCTTCCAGAGGTTTTTCTAAAGTACTCACGTGAGAATCGATTTCATTTTCTTCGAATCGTTCGCATGGTGGTGCGCTGGTAACACGAACAGTGCATTGATTCTAGAAAATCATAAAAAGCACAACAGAAGACTTAATGGAAATTGTGTCTTGAATTATAATATAATTGTTTTCCTTTGCAATTCTAAGGGAACTAGGTACCAACAGTAAAAGCCAAACACAAATAAAATGCTTTACCGCCGGCAAAAATGATGTGTATGTCTCGTGTCTTGGAATAATTTGGAAGGGCAACTTTCAAATTGCACATGAACGGCGTGTTTGCAGGAATCTTGAAATTAGCAACACCATGTATAGGTAGACCTCCTGACGATGAATGCTATCACATGTGGTTTTGAAGTCTGTAAAACGGTGGTGAGTCGCCAGAATTTGCCCAGTTTGGAAATGTGGTCCATTGGCTATCAGCCGGGCCGGTTGCAACACTTTTATGTGCGATTTGAGACGTTAGATACGATCTAATTTTTTTGAAGTAAAACTTCTTTACGCACGCTCGTTTTGGGGAGTAAGCTGGTGAGGTAGAAAAACTAAGGAGACTCTATATAAGACGATCATCATCATAGTCCAGCTCTACGGCGCACAAGCGTGAACATTAGCAAAAGCGGATGAAGATCTTCTTGGTCGGTTCGATCGCAAAATTCTTCAAGTGATTTTCTTTCCCGTTTGCGTTGACGGGCCTTGGAGGAGGAGATTTAACAGCGAACTCTACGAGCTGTACAGCGACATCGACCTGGTCAAAAAAGTTCGAATCAGTCGACTAAGATGGCTAGTACATGTAGAACGAATGAACACCACCGCTCCGGCCCGAAGAGTCTTCGACTACAACCCGGAGGGACAACGCAGTAGAGGAAGGGGACCTCAACCAACTTGGAGTGCGCAACTGGAGGCAGTTAGCTAAAGACCGTGCTAACTGAAGAGCCATATTGGTTGAGGCCCAGGTTCACCCCGGACTATAGCGCCACCTAAATGAGTAAGTAAGTAAGTAAGTATGGTCTCCCCTTTTGAATAAAGATCTACGACGCATTGAAAAAATTCCCTTTCCGTCTTACAGTGGCGTGGCGTGGATAATTTTAAAAGGGAAGACGTTGAAAAATTTAGTCACCTGTAAAAATAAAAATCTTTAAAACCTGAAATAAAATAATTTTTAATGGGGATATTGTATCTACATAATATGCATTCCACATTGACTTAGCAAAAATATTCTAGCCACATTTTTTTATACTTCAAGACATTAATATTTCAATCAACAATGAGCTTAAAGCATAACAAAAGTGGCTTCAAAAGAAGCCGGTCTTGACAGACGCATGATACAATAACTTAAAAAAATTCAGCATAATGTGGATAGTAATTTTAAAATAAGAAAATTCAGAAGAATTATATGGATAATTCTTTATATTTGTTAAAATATAAAAACGATACAAATAATAATGTCAGCAATAAAAATAAATCAAAATTAAAAGCAGCTAAAATTCACACACTTAAAAAAAAAAAAGTGAAAAGTTTTGTTAAAATATTAGTTCTTTATAATTATTTGTATTCTAATGCTATTCGACGATCTTTTTTGATAAACTCTGCCAATACCCTTTCATAGAAGTTTGGTCTATTTTTAATTTTAAGAAGAAGTCTTCTTTCTATCGATATGAGGGCTAAATCAGAGAGCCTATCCTCGCCCTGTGAGTTTCTTAAATAAGTATGAATTCTTTTTAAAGCAGAAAAAGACCTCTCAACGTAAACTACTTAAGTTTAAGACTTGAGGGAACACTTCTTGCAATGCTTCCCTATTCAAACGGTTGTGAAGGTCGAGAACCTCAAACTGCCGAAGTGACGACGAAGAATATAAAACATTAAGTTCATTTTTTAATGCCGTGAAGTCAAAAATTCTAGGAAAAAACTTAATTAGGGAACATATTTTTACATCTGGACTGGAACGAGAAAAAGTGTCATACTTCAAATTATTTAGTAAATCCAAAAATGTAAGATTACTAAATGATTTATATCTGGCATTTATTTGGCTAACTATATTGTCTTTAATTTCAACAAAAAGGCGCTTATAATTCGTCTTCAAATCGAAGTCAAGCAACCTGCGTTTACGTGGAGGTTCGATGCAATCATTTACGCTGTCATAAATAACTTCAAACATATTTAAAAAGTCAGAGCTTATCCATGACTCAAAACGTTTGATTTCTTGCTTGGCATAACTAACGTCTGTTTGTTTTTTTTTTTGAATTAAATTAAATAATACATCGGTCTTTGCAAATATTTCAGAAAGGGTATGAAGCAAAAAACAGAATTCCTTGCTCTCTAATTTATTTAATAAACTTTCTGCCATCGAAAGTGTGTCAGTATCCCATTCCCTAGAGTCATTAATTATTTTACTAAAAGTTTCAATTATATCTATTCTACAGTTAAAGATTACGTTTATTATTCTTGAATGATAATGCCATCGAGTTTCCGATACTCCTGGCATGCGTCGATTGGAAATTTGTTTTAAAAGATTGGACCGCTTTGTGGATTTATTAAAAAATCGAACGATGCTATTAGTATAGCCAAAAAATAGTTTAAGTTCTGCTATGTTTTCTAGAGATCGGGATAGTACTAAATTTAAAACATGTGCATAACAAGGAATAAAATTTGCCATCGGGCATTCATCAAGGACCTTCTTTTGAACACCACCCCCCTCGCCGGACATAACTGCGGCACCATCGTAGGATTGTCCTATTAACTTTTCCTTGCAGTCGTATGTTTCAAGAATTTTAAATATATGATTGGATAACTCATTTGCATTACGACTTGCGCTAACGTCAAAAAATCCAAGAAATCTTTCTTGTATACCATCCTCTGACAAGTACCGAAATATGGCACTCAGTTGTTCCCTATGACTCAAATCTGGTGTTTCGTCGATCATAATCGACACGAACCGAGCATCCTTGATTTCCGTTTTAATTTCGGATTTAATAACCGCCGCGATACTATGTATCAAATCGTTTTGAATATCGTTGGATAAACCTGAAAAAATTGGATTGTGTGTACTTGAACACTGCTCTAAATGGGATTCCAATAAAGTGTCATATTTAGATAAAAAATAAACCGCTTCGACATAATTGCCACGATTATCTGAACTAGACCTTTGATCATGACCGCGAAATGCTAACTCCTGTCTGCCTAATAAAATGACCGTGTCAATAAAACGTTCCATTAGTTTCCGACTTTTATCTACTTTTTTATTATGAACAACGAAAGAATTTCCTAAAGAAGTTTCAATGCGATTCGTGCCGAATTCGTGTAGGGATAAACAACAACGAATATGTTTTTCTGTCCTAATATGTTTTTTCGAAGAATTAACTAAATTATTTATATCAGTGAAACCCGTTCGGCTCCAAACACTGGCGGAGTTTGAAAAAAGAAGACAAGGAAAACAAAACATTTTATTAAGCTTGCAACTCCTAGTTAGCCACTTATATTTTTGGTATAAGGAAACATTAAAATGTGTCACAAAACCATCTCTCCTTTGGTAATTAATATTTATAAAAGGCATAGAGCGCCCTACGTCTATAACTTTTTTTTTATCAAGAAAAGATAGCTTACTAAAACTATTTGAATCCTCCAGGAGGAAATCAGTTAAACAGCAATCTACACTAATCAAAGACATTTCCAAAAAAAAATCTAAAACTGCACTAAAATTAAAATTAAGAAGCTAAAATGTTTTTATCAGTAAGTTGGTTGGTAATAAAAGAAACTAAAAAATTACACATTAACCTTCACTTTCACTTTCACATCTAACTTTTCACTATTTCAATTTAAGATTTTATCAAATTGGCTTTACAAAACACTAGATTTTTTCAAGTTATTGCACTTGTGCAACGCAGTCTGTCAATAAATTCCAACTGATTCTAAATTAAAATTTGAATTCCTGCTTAAAAAAAAAAAAACAAGTGTCGGTATCGGTATTTTATTTGACATGAACTTCTCTTAAGCGATATGCTGAATTTACTCTGTTGACAAATTGCCATAATATTCTACCATATTTTATTTCATAAGACAAAAGTATAACAATAAATTTGTAAAAACATCGAAGCATTAACTATCACAAGAGAGAAAAATGAAAGCTCAACTTCTTACATCAACACGCATATCAATATCAACATCAAATTCAAAATCAAGAATCAACCCACATAACACATTCAGATATTATGTCATAAGAAAAAAGAAATAAGTCAAAGAACACCGTGTTATTAGACACAATGTTGCAAAAAAAACGAGTCAAACGTAGCACCTGCATTCCTGCAACATGTTGATATCTTCCGATTGAAACGCAATGCTAATCGCAAAAGGGAGAATGAAATGAAACAATTCCAAGTATTCAGCGTGAGATTTGGTTTATAAGACGAAATGTAGCGTCTTTTTCTTTGAATATAAAAGCGGGTGTTGAACAAAGAGGATCGGAACCGCAATGCTTGTAGAAGAAAGGGATATAAAACAAGTAAATAAGACGGAAAAATATTTTTTATTCTATTATAGAGAGCAGCGGTAGTTGAAAACTTTTTACTAAGAGTATTTTTGTGACTCTTCGTTGGTTTGTTGTTTGTGATTTGTGGATTGTGGAATGTGGTTGAATCTTGATTCTTGAATGAGGTATGAAGATACAGACGAGAGGTAGAATGAAAATATTAAACTTATTCGATAGCTTATGTGTGAGTGTGTGTGTAGATTTTATTTTATAATTAAAATACGGGACGGGTTTCATTTTTCATATATTTATTTGGCAGATAGTGCTTACTTTTGGTGGATTTTTAAAAGGGAAGACGGTAGGAATCGTGTTATATGGACGCCACGCCACTGCCGTCTTATAATAGCCGTGTTTCGGTGCTTGCATAATTTTACAAATAAAACGCCTAGATCGTATTCTATATTCACTTTTCATTTTTAAGGATGTGTTCGCAGTGTTTGTACTTTTAAAGAATGCGGTTTGGATTATTATTAAAGCAAGGATGCAAATCCAAACGCATTTTTTGAAAGATGTTTGAACATCATAAAATCTTTTGTGTTTGACAGCAAAAAAAAAGAATGGATGCTTATTTTTGTCAATTTTTTCTTTTGTTTTTTATTTTTTTAAATTTTCTTCGCATAATTTTCTTTGAAATGAGGATTTTTTTGTTTAATCGACGAACACATCCACTATCTCTGCATAACAATCGGAATATTTTTGCTCTCAACTTATTTTACCGCCATCTAGACGCTTCATGGCATCAACACTCTATGTTCACTTCGTCTCAGTCCTCGAAGCTGACCTCTTTAACTTCAGCACTCCTTTTTGTTATTGTTTACGTCCAAAAGCGGTTAATTTTACAGAAAAATGTAGGAGGCAATTTTTCTAGATAATTTCACGACAAACAATTTTTATAATGACCTCTATTGACCTCCGAGCAATAGATCGCGAGATATTTGCGAAAAACAGATTTTCGTCACCTTTTGACCTTCATAAGTTTTTAAACCGGCACGATATCAATGTCGATAATAAAGGTGTAGACACAAATTCGGCTCACTAGGAATTTTTATGCGGATTGGGGTTTAAAACCGGTTTCACTTCGTGGTTTCTCTTTAAACAATCATTTTTTGCTATACTACCAAAACATCGGGGACTTCGTACTAAGTTAAATCAAATGCTTCATTTCTCTTCCTCTTCGTACTACGATGTAATAGCTCTGACTTTATCGTGGCTAACAAATAATCATCGTTATTCTGAACTCTTCAATACCTCCGAGTTTAATGTATTTCGGAAGGATAGATGCTCTACCAAAACCAACTTATCGAGAGGCGGGGGAGTAGTGATCGCTGTGCGGTCATTTTTGCCCTGCGTTGAAATCCCACTCTCTTCATCTCTTAATGCTATGTCTACAGGGTATGACGTGGACCAACTTGCCGTTCGTATTTCTTGTAGCCAATTTTATGATTTATACATCGTTCTAAGTTATATACCTCCAGGTAGTTCCATTGAATTATATAGATTACATGTTATTAATTGTCGAGATATTCTCAATAATTTAAAATTAAATCAACACATAATAGTTCTAGGTGATTTTAACTTGTATAATATTCCATGGGTATTTGACCCTGATGAATTGTGTTTAATTCCTCATAACATGAAATCCGATTGTGAAATAGAATTGATTGATTCTCTCTTAAAGTTCGACCTTGTTCAAATTAATCATTTAAATAATGCCTTAAATCTATGGCTTGATCTTATATTTATTGATAAGGAGTTTTCTACTGATGTCATTAAATGTGTTAATCCTTTTGTTCCTGACTCAATGCATCACTTAGCTTTATGCATTCAGTTTAAATTTTTTGGTTATTTTAAGCCGCAGTCTAAAAGTTCACTTAGCTATGACTACAAGAAAGCAAATTTTACTGCCATTATGGAAAAATTGAATTAATTTTCTTGGAGTTCTGTTTTTGCTTCGAATGAGCTTTCATATGCTTATAACTTATTCTTGATAACGCTGAAGGAGGCAATTGATCAGTTTGTTCCGAAGGTGGTTAGACCTCGCAGCTCGAAGCCACCGTGGTTTAATAAAAGGCTTCGCAATTTGAACAATCGTAAAAATAAAGTTTACAAACTTTTTCGTAAATCACATAATAATTATGAATTGTTAAATAAATATTTACGTCTTCAAAATGAATTTGACGTTCTCAGAAGGTTCCTGTACAAGGACTATTTGTCTCGAACTGAATCTAATTTAAAAAAAAATAGTAGATATTTTTGGAAATATATAAACTCGAAAAAAAATTCGAATGGAATTCCAAACTGCATGCAATATTCTGGTGTTACATCCTCGGACATCCCAGCTATTTGCAATTTGTTTGCCAAATTTTTTCAGTCGGTGTATACCACATCCTCATCTCCCAATACTAGCCACAATTCCTTAAGACATCTAGAAAACTCGGTCAATATCGGTTGCTTACATCTAAGCTTCACAGATGTTGAGCTTGCCCTCCACTCTTTGAAAGATGATTTCCAAGCTGGACCGGATGGCATTCCTTCGATCGTTTTAAAAAACTGTGTTGCTGCTCTTTCGGAACCATTAACACTTTTATTTAATGTTTCACTTGAGAAGGGTACTTTTTTAAACGATTGGAAAATTTCTTTTATCAGCCCAATCCATAAATCTGGACCGAAACAAGATGTTTCAAACTACCGGCCTATATCTAAAATGTCTGCTATTCCAAAATTATTTGAAAGAATAATTTATAATAAATTGGTATTTCACCTTAAGAATATAATTTCACCTACTCAACACGGTTTCATGGCTGGAAGGTCTACTAAGTCGAATCTAACGATTTTCTGTAACCATGCTACGAATACAATTGAAGAAGGACACCAGTGTGATGTAATTTACACGGACTTTGCCAAAGCATTCGACAGAGTCAGCCATGAAATTCTTCTAAGAAAAATGGAGTCTTATGGATTTCATTCTAATATGCTCCAATGGTGAAGGTCGTATTTACTTGAAAGAACACAGTTCGTTCGGATTGGTAATATTATGTCTGATCCCATTCATGCCACGTCAGGTGTTCCACAGGGTAGTCACCTTGGTCCACTTTTATTCCTGATTTTCATTAATGAAATTCCAAAAGTAATTCGGAACTCCCAATGCCTGATGTTTGCGGACGACCTTAAGCTGTTCCGGACCATAAAGTCAGTATTCTTCTCCAGAATGACCTTCATAATCTATCCGAATGGTGTAATACTAACAATTTATATTTAAATATTTCTAAATGCCAAGTTATGTCTTTTTATCGCAGTCATGTTCCTGTCTTTTATGATTACAACATAGACAACCTGCCTTTAACAAAGGTAAACTGTAAAAAAGACCTAGGTGTAATGTTTGATGCTAAACTTAGCTTTTCCCTTCACATTGACTCCATAGTGGCAAAAGCTAACTCCATGCTTGGTTTTGTTCTGCGTAACTCAAATGAGTTCACAGACCCATACACCCTAAAGTCGTTGTTTTGTTCCTATGTCAGATCAGTGCTTGATTATTGCTGCGTTGTTTGGAATCCCTTCTACAATATCGGTTCTATAAGAATTGAAAAAATTCAAACAAAATTTACGAGAGCTGTCATATATAGGCTGCATTGGAATACACAAATGCCTCCATATAGTTCCAGATGCCAATTACTAGGCCTTCAGAGTCTATATTTACGCCGTAAATATTTTTCTATTATTTTCATTCGTGATTTGTTAAACTCACATATACTCGTAAATTGCCCCCTTCTCTTATCATTAATAGATATTTACATTCCTGGTAGAGATCTAAGGTCCCGCAATTCATTTCGTGAACCTTTTCACAGAGTGAATTATGGGCTTAATGAACCCATTACCAGATGCTTGCGAGAATCAAATTCAGTTTGCAACCATATTGATTTTCACCATAACATCAGTCGAAATACTTTTACTCGTAAAAGCCAGTTGATGTTTATACTCGTTCAAAATTTGTCTTAATTTAGTATAAGCAAACGATTGTACATAAGTATTAATATTAATTTTAAATACTTAGATGCTAATCTTATTCAGTAGTCTTTTAGATAATATGTTATTGTATAATCGGTTTGATGAAATAAATAACTGAAATAACTGAAACTAAAATGTCTAAAATGACTGGGCTATGATTGGCTTAAAGCCTCTAGCGTGCAGAAGAACGTACTTTTTTATACGTTTGCTAGGGATATCATAACGGGACATATCGACTGTGCACCTCTTTTAGCCTTATTTGGTATTTATGCTCCTTCTTAGGCGTCGAATTGATGGTTTTTTCCAAATTCCTTGGCACGCGACAAACTATGGTCGTAATAACCAATCACTTAAGCCTGCTCAAATTTTAACCGTTACGCAAATGTAATCGATCTTGATTTAAGAAGAAATAAATTTAAAAGTGTTGTTCTGGAAGCATTAATTATTTTAATTGGGATATATAGTTTAGGTATTTTGGTACTCTAAGAAAGTTTGTAAATGTGTGGCTACAAAATGGAAGCGATAATCCAATCATCTTACACCAATATGACTCTGACACCATGACTCGGGCATGCGCCCTTTTTAGTCATCACTTACGTATTTAGAGAACTACGCTCATAAGCCATCAAAGCCGTCGACCTAGTTGTTCCTTAGCTTGGTTTTTTGCTCATCCAGTCTCTTTTATATTGGGTGGTGGTTCGGAACCTTATTTTCCTATCACTTTGTCTTCTGGGTCAATACTTTTTCTTTGGTGCGCTAGTTTCGCGCTGCAGCGCTAAAGATGCGAACATTCTGTCACAATTTTCCGGTTCCCACACTCGTCATCATCATTTGACTACACGATCTTTTTCAGGGTGCTTGGTTACCTACGATTAATCTACGGTCTCTGTTACTTCTCGGATGATGTTCCGCTTGTAACTACTCGTAAACCAGGAAGCTTTAAACAAATTTGAAATAAAACAGCAGTTTTTAAACTATATGTAGGTGAGGTACTTAATTCCACGATCCGAAGAAGCCTTCACGCCAAGAACCTATCTCAAACAAAATGGAGCGCGACCGCCTCATTTGGTACTGTTATGTTCAAGGAGCAATCCTATGAACCCCGTCAAAAGGATAATATCAATCAGCACTCCTACAATCACAAAAGAAAGGAAGGCCAACAAAAACTGCTGGATCACACAAATGCAACAAAACCACCAGCATTTGATTGGCCTCAGTGACGAAGTGATTTTAAAAATGAGGTCAAACCTGCGAACACCACAGGCGGACCAGTAAGGATGCAGTGAAGTGGGAGGGTTATGATCCCATTAGTCCAGATCATTACCTAGGCAATACAGAGGAAGAAGAAGAAGGTTATCAGTTCAACCACTGAGTATGTGCCGAAGCTACCACTAGTATCCGGGAAATTGGTAACACAGAACCCAACTAAAATCTCTTCTTCGGTATTCATTTTCTATAGGTTAGGTATAGCACTGAAACCGTAATGTCCACCACCACACATGTATTGCCGATTTTTTAAAAGCGTTCGTATCTATGACAAACGTGAGAAATGCAACTAGTTGACAAAGCAAATTTAGCCTTGAATGTGCAGCAATAGCTTTTCATTACTGGTTCTATATAATTAACCCGCAAAGCCTCAAGTTTCAGGTCACGCTTAGGCTTGAAATCGGGCTGGCTTGCGCGCCCTGCGTGCACCTTATCGCATCAGTTTTATTAGTAAAGCATTTAAAGTGTAAATTCCATGTTGATGGCTATTTTAAAAAAAAAAAAAAAAAAAAAAAACAACTCAGCCTACCATGATCTCTGGTATGCCCCTGTGAGAGCCACCAATTGTTTATGGACAAACGTTGTACACCCCTACCTACCACCACTCATATTACTCATCGCGCAAAGTATGTATTTAATTCGCAAAGTATGTTGACACGGACATGCCATGACATAGCGTCTGGTGGCTCCGCACTGTTACTACAACTAAACACTGCTACTGCCTGGTTCGCTCCTGTATTTCATAATAATTATGATGTGCTAATACACGTGTTTTACAAATCGGCGTCGAGCAAGGCAGAGGAACACAATTTAATGAGACCGACTGCTGAATGGAAATGAAAACGTTGTGATATAAATCTGCATGCGATCTTGGGATTGCGTGAGTCGCACGCCATCCGCCACTGTTGTGACTGAAACGTAGTATATGTACAGTATACACGC